>CM046667.1:7675125-7677625 GCA_025594165.1 Tamias sibiricus
CTGGATCTACTTATTTTCTTGCAGTGAGAAAATCTGACTCATTTCCCTTGTGACAACGAATCCAAAGGGCTTAATCGTCTTCATTTCCTATCGTCTACCTGAATCTCCTTCAGTGGGGACCTGCTTTTATCCCCCATGTCATTAATCCACTCAAGTGGATTAATCCACTTGAATGGATTAAACGCCTTTTGGTTGAAGTTGATAATGAGAATCCGCTGTATGAACGTGGGTGTGCTTAATTTAAATTCAGATGGCAGCATTTATTTAAATCTAGAGTTTTACCACCTCCTCGCATCCATTCATATCCCGACCACCTCTGCCCTCCAATGCTTGGCAGGACAGGGAATTATTTGGCTTGCCGTTTTGTTCACCGGATTCCTTGAATCTCTTTTCCTGCGGATGTGGTTCTGCTTGGCTTTGTTTCGTTCTGATGGACGCAGGATCTGGCTGTGCTGTCCGAGCTGACCTCAGACTCACAGACAGACTCCGGGGTCCTCCTGACTCAGCCTCCCGAGTTTCAGAGACTGCAGGTGCAAACCGGTGCGGCTCGCGTTGAATTCCTAACTTAACTGGTATTTTCCATCTGTCCTGTTTCTTTAAAGTGGAGATCATGCTAGAATGCTTTGTCAATCCCAGCTCAGCAGAAACCCGGAAGGAGAAAGAATAAATGGAATGATTTCAGTCAACACAAGGTGAATGAACAGCTAGCACCCAGCCCTGAATTTCTGCAGTCGGCAAGACCACAACTGTTGGTGGAAGTTTATTTTCTAAATAGAGCTGGGCCGGCCATTATCAGGAGGCGGGATGGGCTGTGGTGGTGAATTGCATGAATGAATCACAGAAGGGAAAAGGGAGGCTAACATGGGGTGGAGACATCCTTGTAGGATTAGGATTAAGAAACTGCTACAGTAAATAAGAAGGAAGGGGTGTTTTGGTTTGGGTAGGACAAGTCCCCCCAAAATCGCCTGTGGCAGATAATGCAAGAAAGGTCAGAGGCAAAACAAAGAGATTATGAGATGTAACCTAATAGTGGATTAATCCACTTGGATGGACTCACTGGGTGGTGACTGCGGGCAGGTGGGGTGTGGCTGGAGGAGGGGGTCCCTGGGCTGTGCCTTGGGGGTTTCTATCCTGTCCCTGGTGAGCAGAGCTCTCTCTGCTCCCTGGTGCCACGTCCTGAGCTGCTCTCCTCCTCCAGGCCCTGCCGCCATTTTGGTCAGCCTCACCTTGGGCCAGAGCCATGGCATTGGCCCACCATGGACTGAAACTCTGAAACCATGAGCCCCAAATAAACTTCTACTCCTTGAAAATTATTCTTTTCAGGAGGAGGAGGAGAAAGAGGAGGAGTGGGGGGAATGGAGTAGGAGGAGAAGGAGGAGGTGGAGGTAAAGAGGAAGAGGAGGACCAGAAGGAGGAGGAAGAAGAGGAGGAGGAGGTGAGGGAGGAGAAGGAGGAGGATAAAAAGGAGAAGGTGAAAGAGGAAAAGTAAGAGGAGATGGAGGAGAAGGTAGAGGAGGAGAAGGAGGTGGAGGAGGAAATGGAGGAGGAGGAGGAGGAAAAGGATGATGATGAGGAGGTGAAGGAGAAGGAGAGAGATGGAGGAGGAGGAGGATGGTGAGGAGGATGTGAAGGAGGAGGAGGAGGAGAAGGAAAAGGAGGAGTTGGAGGACATGGAGGAGGAGAAGGAGGAGAAGGGAAAGGAGGAGGTGAAGGAGGAGAAGGAAGAGTATGAGGAGGAGGAGGAGGTGATGGAGGAGGAGGAGGAGATGGAGGAGGAGGAGGAAATGGAGGAGGAGGAGATGGAGGTTAACAAAAAGTCCACCCAAACAAAGGGCCAACTGAGAGCTGGCAGCCCCGGGGGACCACCGGGGAGGGGACTAAGGGTAAGCAAGATGCAGCTGGCGGCCAAAGGTTGCTTATTTCTTCTGTGAAATGAACCTTTGATGTATCCCAAGGCCCCTCAGCTGTCTTATTCTGTTTGGTCCTGATCACCCCTGTGGTGTGGTCGGCTCTGTGCTGTGTTTTCGTACATGGTCACACTCTAGTTTGCTGCTAGGTCCTGTTGTGGTATAGGGCTCTGGTCTTGTGGTGTGCATGTGTGCTGTGCTGTGGTGTCCTGTTGCAGTATGTTGTGCTGTTACATTATTTGTTACATTGTATCATTTTCTGTGTTCTGGCTTGCTGTTTCTTTGTATTGCTGAGTTACGTTGCAGCATAACTTTTCTTGTTTCGTGACTGGACATCATACATTGCATCATGTTCTGCTATGCCACCTTTAATCGTTACATAGATGTGCAGTGTGCTGTTATAATGTCATTTTCCTTTTATGTTATGTTTAAATTGATTATTTTTTAGGTGCTCGTGATTGACCTCAGGGGCCCTCGACCCCTGAGCCCCATCCCCAGCCCTATTTTGTATTTTATTTAAAGGCATGGTCTCAGTGAGCTGCTTTGGGCCTCGCTTTAGCTGAGGCTGGCTTTGAACTCGCGATCCTCCTGCC
>CM046667.1:8282625-8447625 GCA_025594165.1 Tamias sibiricus
TCTATGTGTGTCCAAATCCCACTACGCAGTAGCGCATCCCACTACTGGGTATAATTGTAATGCACCAATAAATATATTCTCTGCTCCGTGGAGTCCTCAGTAGAAAAAGCTGGACCCCACCAGCTACAGCGCATGCCGTGGGCACGACCTGGGACCGCCCCTCCGGTAGCAGGAAATGAAAGGGTGGCCGTAATGAGCCCCCCTCCTGTCAGTTTTAAGTCTGTCTTTCCCCCTGCAAAACAGGAGAATTATGGCTTGATCCCGCGCTTATTTCTATCACGCTTGTGGCCGTATCCTCCGCTCCATCGGGAACGCAAGTTTTATCTATTATTTTATGATCCATTTTCTCCAAATGGATGTTATCAAAGGCAGTCGATGATAAGCTTCCAAACGGCCCCGCTAGGCGGTTGAACATGTCTTTTCTATCCCTCGGTTTTGTGGTGCCTTTAATAACTAAGGGGATGCAGGGATGGAATTCGATCTTTCCTCTGGATAACAGTGCCCTTTTCAGCACCGAAATTGAGTCGGAGCGATGACAATACCCTCCGCAACGTTGGTGGGTGCCTGTCTCTTCCTGGGGTCCGCTGCAGCAAAAGTGAATAAATAAATAAAAATAAATGAACTAACTGTCATTTCTTTGGTGTCCCTCGTCCTGAACCAGACCCCGCCCGGCACCTCAGAGGCGTGCATCACGCCACCTCTCCTGGAAATGGATGATGCCAAGGAGAAAGGAGAGCGTTCAGAGAGACGGCCGGCGCCACGCAAATCCGTAGGGATTGCAGGGGGTCCTGTGCAGTTTGGAAGCATGCGTGCATTCGAGGTGCACCTGATAGGTACCCCAAGATCAGCTGTGGGAAATAATTGGACAAGAGCAGAGGAGGATGTCAAAGATCATTTCAGGATAGTGTCACCAGGGTCGGACAGGACAGATAGCAACCAAGCCACAATAGATGCCGCAAGCCACACCGTCTGTCCCACACCTGTGAGGAGCACAGAGGCGTCGTTCATTCGGTCATTGAATCCTTGTGCCCGTCGACTCTTTGTTCATTCACTTAATGATTGTTCCTTGAGGGCAAGGGATGTCGCCCAGAACTACAGGAATAAGAAGGATCTTCTCAAGATGTCGGGTCCGAGATGGCGGAGCGATGAACTGACTTATGTGGATTCAGTGGGGAAAAAAAAAATAGAAACTGATAAAAACACTATCAGAGTATCGACCTAAAGGGGAGATTTTCTAATAAATATGGATGTAGATTATGATTCAGTGATGAGGTGTCCCCCAAAAAACGCGTGTCTGAGACAAGGCAAGAAGGTTCAGACGTGAAATGATTGGTTTAGGAGAGGTGTAACCTAATAGTGGATTAATCCACTTGCATGGACTGACTGGGTGGTAACTGTAGGCAGGTGGGGTGTGGCTGGAGGAGGGGTCTCTGGGCTGTGCCTTTGGGGTTTCTATCCTGTCCCTGGTGAGCAGAGCTCTGTCCGTTCCCTGGTACCATGTCCTGAGCTGCTCTCCTCCTCCAGGCCCTGCCGCCATTTTGTTTTGCCTCACCTTGGGCCAGAGCCATGGAGTTGGCCCACCATGGACTGCACCTCTGGAATCATAAGCCCTAATAAATTCTTCCTCCTCTGATAGTTCTTACCAGGTCTTTTGGTCACAGCAGCGGAAAAGCTGACCAAAACAATATAGATTTGGGAATGGGTTTGCCCTAGGGGTGGCAGAGTTTTGCCATGGGGACCTGATTGTCCTAAACGATGGGCAGATCCAGAGAGGCTGGGGTAGGGGCTGCCGGAGGGACAGAGACGGGGCGGATTCCACCAGATGTGACCTTAGTCACAGTGAATCTTACCAAGAGTGGCCTCCGTCCAGGGTGGAGCAGAGGGTGCTGTGTGTGAGGTGGAGGGGGGTGACATGAACCTGTGGTCCTGACACAGTGTGGTGTCATCGTCCCCACCAGGCCGTGGTGGGTGAGAACCCTCCCCTCCCAACCTCCCAAGTGGCCCTCTCCCTGAGGGTCCTGAGGTTGAAAGGGTCGTTATAAGGCAGGGCAGGGCGACTGCATGGGAGGCCAGGCTCGGACCGGCATGATGTCATTGCGTAAAAGAAGTGACAGTCTGCGTGACCTTGGTCATGAACGTGGAGGACTCCTCGGGGACGTAAATGACCCCAGTCTGAGCAAAGCCAAAGGACCCCGTCCTACTGGATTAAAAGACGAGTTCTTCTTTTCTAGCCCGTGGTGGACAAGGGGGTCCCGTTTCATGATGGCCTCAACCAACCCTACTGGGCATCCCACGGGTGTAGGGGGTCCTCGTGTCACCAGACACATGTCAATCAAGAGAGGTTGGTCTCTGCCAATCACGTCCATCAAGGTAGGTTGGTCTCTGCTAATTACGCCCATCAAGGTAGGTTGGTCTCTGCTAATTACGCCCATCAAGGTAGGTTGGTGTCTGCTAATTACGCCCATCAAGGTAAGTTGGTGCCTGCTAATTGTGCCAGTCAAGGTAGGTTGGTGTCTGCTAATTGTGCCAGTCAAGGTAGGTTGGTGCCTGCTAATTATGCCAGTCAAGGTAAGTTGGTGTCTGCTAATTGCGCCAGTCAAGGTAAGTTGGTGTCTGCTAATTGTGCCAGTCAAGGTAGGTTGGTGCCTGCTAATTGTGCCCATCAAGGTAAGTTGGTGTCTGCTAATTGTGCCCGTCAAGGTAGGTTGGTGTCTGTTAATTGTGCCAGTCAAGGTAGGTTGGTGTCTGCTAATTGTGCCAGTCAAGGTAGGTTGGTGTCTGTTAATTGTGCCAGTCAAGGTAGGTTGGTGTCTGCTAATTGTGCCAGTCAAGGTAAGTTGGTGTCTGCTAATTGTGCCCATCAAGGTAGGTTGGTGTCTGCTAATTGTGCCAGTCAAGGTAGGTTGGTGTCTGCTAATTGTGCCCATCAAGGTAGGTTGGTGTCTGCTAATTGTGCCAGTCAAGGTAGGTTGGTGTCTGCTAATTGTGCCCATCAAGGTAAGTTGGTGCCTGCTAATTGTGCCAGTCAAGGTAGGTTGGTGTCTGCTAATTACCTTCATCAAGGTAGGTTGGTGTCTGCTAATTGTGTCCATGAAGATCAGGTTGGTGTCTGCTAATTACCTTCATCAAGGTAGGTTTGGTCTCTGCTAATTACGCCAATCTAAGCGGGTTGGTGTCGTGACCTCTGTCCCATTCACCCTCTCCATCGGGTCCTGCGACCTCTGCCTCTTGCTCCGAGCAGTCTCCTCTGTCGGTCGCTCCGGTCGCTGGACGAGACACCCCGGATCTGGACCTCGAGGGCCGCCTCCCACGTGGGCTTTCCTCACACCCAGAGCATCACTGAGCCGCCCGCCTCAGAGGCCCAGGTGGCGTCATGGAAATCGCTCCTCCTGAAGTCATCCGATCGCATTTTGATGGCATCAAGAAACAAGTGCAGGGAAGAAGAAGAGCCGTCTTCTCATGGCCCCATCCCCTCCCTCCCCTGAGGGCCCATTGCAAACGGATGCTTCTGATGATCACGGCCAACCCATGCTAGAACATTCCGCCTACTTTCCCAGGGGGTCTTGGCAAGGCAGGCCAGAGAGCAGCTCCACCCGGTCTCGTGTCTTCTTTCTGCCATTTCTCCTCCAGAGGGGCGAACTCCATCCCAGTAGTCGAGGTGTGGGACGACGGCTACTTATCCAACAGATGGAACTGTCGACGCTCCAGATTCTGATCTTGAGGTGTGATTTATCTAGGGCACGGTGGTGTTTCAATCCCAATGGAAAATGCATAAGTGAGCCGGGCGCGGTGGCGCACGCCTGTCGTCCCAGCACTTGGGAGGCTGAGGCAGGAGGATCGCGAGGTCAAAGCCAGCCTCAGCAAAGGCGAGGCCCTTAGCGACTCAGTGAGACCCTGTCTGCAATAAAAATACAAAAAGGGCTGGGGATGGGGCCCAGTGATTAAGTACCCCTGAGTTCAATCCCTGGTACAAAAAAAAAAAAAAAAAAAATGCATAAGTGGCCAGGATCACAAGCATGCACCACCAGACCCGTCTTTAAATCCTCTGAACGCTGCATATTGCATGTCTGATTCTGTATCTCACGACTATAAAAACACGTTCTCAAGCAGAGGTGAGGTAAGGTGAATGTATGCATTTGTCTAAAGACAATGACTTCATACCCCACCTCCCCCCGCAAAAAAAAAAAAAAAAAAAAAAAAAAAAGAGGAGAGAGATTAACTTTGGGATGGTTTATTTTTTTTTCAAGTTGTAATTTACAAGAGTATACTTCAGGAGTCGTGATGTTTCTTATCTCAAGTGGGATATAAAGAATGAAAGGTGAAGCCGGGCGCGGTAATAGCTGTCATCCCAGCACTTGGGAGGCTGAGGCAGGAGGATCGCGAGGTCAAAGCCAGCCTCAGCCATGGCGAGGCCCTTAGCAACTCAGCGAGACCCTGTCTCTAATAAAATACCAAAAAGGGCTTGGGATGTGGCCCAGGGGTCGAGGGCCGCTGAGTTCAATCCCCGGTACCAAAAACAATAATAAAAAAGAATGAAAGGTGTGAATATACTTTGTATACAGAGATATGTAAAAAATATGCTCTATGTGTAATTTTGAATTGTAATGCATTCTGCTGACATATATATCAAATTAGAATTTAAAAAAAAAACAGAATGAAAGCATATTTCATTTATTAAATTCTATTTGTTTGTTTTTTTTTTTGTTTGTTTGTTTGTTTGTTTTGGTCTAACTCTTTTTTTTACATTTTTATCTATTCATTCGTTTGACTGGTGCGCTCTCACCACAACAGTGGGATTCATTCGCAGGGACATCGTCCCACATGCACAGGACATAGTTAGGTCCACTGCATTCTTTGAAGACAAGAGAGTCCCCAAACACAGCCAGTGTTGTCTGTCACCAAGAGATAAAGTGGACACCGTCCATCCCACACTGCCTCTTCACGGGAACAACAAAGGACGCTTCCAAGCAGATAGGCCATTAGTTCTTCCCTGCACCACAGAAATCACACAGCTCCGACGCACAACTGGGTGGAGATTCAATCATCCACACGGAAACTCAATCACTGACTGCGATTTAAACTAATTTGCTCTGTGTTCAGACTTCAGGGATAAGAGAATCCTGCTCCAACTCCTCGGGATCACGCGAGAAGACGTTGATCGGTTGCGGAAAACCCCCGTGACAGAGATTCCACCTGTGTTCGTATCTCTGCATCACCGTAGACTGCCTTTCCTATTGCATAGGCACTGTCTGCACGCATTTTTTTTTTTTTTTATTTTAGCAAAAGAGCAAATAATATTTCCATTGATCTTGGAAACGACAATGCGTATGTTTTAAATAAAAGAATCGAAGAAAAAAAAATGCAAGTGGGTCGTATCTCATTTCAATTGTCCCAGCACATTAGATTTATATCATCTTCTCTGTGGTTTTGGAAAAAATGGCAAGGAAAATATGTAACACTCCCCCATTTCAGAGGTCTTCACCACTGCAAGAACCAGTATGGAAGGCTAAGGGTTGCTAATCACTTCACTGTCTCTGTGTGTTTCATTTCTTTTCCTTTTAATGTCAATGACTTTTGTTTGGCAAATGAACCTGTAGCATGGGATATTGTAAAGCAAAGCATTAAAAGTTCTCATTTCATTGATTTTTTTGGGGGCAAAGGGGGGTGTGGGAGAGACCCGGGATTGAACTCAGGGGTACTCGACCACTGAGCCCCGTCCCCAGCCCTATTTTGTATTTTATGTACAGACAGGATCTCCCTGAGTTGCTTAGAGCCTCGCTTTTGCTGAGGCTGGCTGTGAACTCACGATCCTCCTGCCTCAGCCTCCCAAGTGCTGAGATGACCGGTGTGCGCCACCTGACCAGGCAGGACACATTCTTAACACAAACAAAATATATACATAATTGCTGTTGCAAGTCATGGTGAATGTTACAAAACGAAAGCTGTGGCTATCATGAAAAGAAAAGGCATCTGAAAGAGCCACATTCCGAATTGTGGGCTATTTTGTATCTTACAGTTTTAACCATTTGCAAGCTGAAATGGTTTGACAATTATCATTTCAGTTGTTTACCCTGAACTCCTAATCACGTTTCTTAGAAATCTCTTTCGGTCGATGGCATTTTCTTTTCTGAATAGGCTTGAAAGAGCCTTATCTGTTTTTTCTATTGCAGCACTTTTCATAGACCCTTGTGTATGGATTTGTAGCAACAATTGAACAAATAAGGAGTTTTAGTCCCTTCGCTCTGATTGACGCAGTTATCAAGCATGTTTGTATTTATTTACATTTTTTTTTTTAAATTAGAAATTGTGCGAGCCTTCGCCATTGTTGGTATCAAAGCCTGCTCTAACAATTTAAATGAATGTGCACTTATGTTCTTTTGTGTTACTTTATTCCTTAAATAGAAACTTCATCCTGCTTGGAAAATCCTTGGGTGTTTGGTATAAAGTGGTGATGCATCTTTTCTCTCTTTCCTGCACTGATTGGAAAGTCCTCCTGTATACTTTGAATGTGTGTAAACACTCAGACATTTACAATACACTCCTTAGTGTTCAACTCTGTGTGGGTGGTTGTGGTAACTAACGCTTATTTATATTTGAGTTTAAAATATCTGGATTATCTTGCTGGATTCTTCAAAATTTCAGTGGTTCCTGAGCATTATTTACATTAAATTTGATTGGCATCTTTGTTTTTGTTTGTTTGTTTGTTTGTTTGTTTGTTTGTTTTGGTACCAGGGATTGAATTCAGGGGCACTAGACCACTGGGCCACATCCCCAGCCCCCCCCCCCCTTTTTCTGTATTATATTTAGAGACAGGGTCTCACTGAGTTGCTTAGGGCCTCACTTTTGCTGAGGCTGCCTTTGAACTGGTGATCCTCCTGCCTCAGCCTCCTGAACCACTAGGATGACAGGCATGCACCATTGCACTCAGCTAGCCAATTCATATTTTCAGAGTCAAAAAGAATAAAAAGGAAAATGTTAGATTGATTCAGTCATCAGATAGCATCAATTGCATGCATGTGCTATTGACTATGGTGAACTGGGTTCTTCTAGGCAGTTACCATGACCCTTTTATATTTCCTGAATTCTTTCTCTATTTGTATATTTATTTATAATTAACAAGGGCCACCTCGTTTTGTTAGTTTTTTCCCCATTAATGCATTTGGTTCATATCAAGCTAGACTAAGTCCTTTTGGATGTGACATATAATTTTCTCTGATATTTTAAAGGATGAGTTTAGTTAACAGGTAAATGGGGTTAAAAAATAGCCAGAATGTAAAATTTTTGTAGAACTAATATGTTGATGCCAAAGAAGTGTGAAAAACACTGAAATGGTGCCAATGTTTGGGTCCCCCAGATTGCAGGTTGAAATCCTAACTCCTGAAGCCTGGTGAGTTGCCCACGCCTGTCATCCCAGCACTTGGGAGGCTGAGGCAGGAGGATCGCGAGGTCCAAACCAGCCTCAGCCAAAGCGAGGCCCCAAGCAACTCAGTGAGACCCTGTCTCTAATAAAATACAGAAAAGGGCTGGGGATGTGGCCCAGTGGTCGAGGGCCCCTGAGTTGAATCCCCCGTACCAAAAAGAAAAAAGAAACCCTAACTCTTTTGGGCTTGTATTAGGAGGTGGTGTCTTTGTAAGGTGATCTGTTTGTGTGGGTCAATCTCCTTAAATGGGGCTTATTCCCTTATCAAAAAGACTCGGAAGGCTGCGCGGTCTTTGCACCGTGTCTGTCAGCTGGGAAAGAGGTCTCTCAAAGAAAGCACCCTTATCTTGAACCTCCAGCTCCAGCCTCCAGAATCGTGAGCCCTCAGTGTTTGTGTCAGCTGCCCAGTTGCTGGCTTTGTGTTACAGCAGCTCAGGCTGACTCATACACGCATCGATGTCCGGCAAGTCTTCCCGTGTATGATGAACCCCTGCCTGCCAGTGGGCACTGTCTGTGTGTGGTGCGTGCCTTTAAAATACCTAATATTGTGAGACATCGCTGATATCCATGGGACACTTAAAGCAACGTCTCTCTACACTCGAGTTCTCCATGTGATCAATATTTTCCCTCTGATCTCACAAAAACAGCAAGGTCTATTTAAATCTATATTGCAACAGATATATATATATATATATATATATATATATATATATATATACATATATATGCATATATATATGTAGTATGACTTTATTTAAAACTAAGAAGCAATTCAAAACATATATAAAATCCAACAAAAATATGACCGTACACCTAAAAATCACACACACACAAAAAAAAGAGGAGGCAACTGTTTATTCATAGGTATCAATGAAAATTTGTCAGGAATCTAAAGGCTATTTCTTGCCAGACAAAGCAAAAGATTATCACATTTTAGAGGTCCAAATTTGTATTAGTATTTCCTTTCTGCATCAGCTGGACCAACTGATGATATTAAAGACTAAGTATAATTAAGTGAACATCAGCATATACCATTCAAGGGCATGCAAAAATGGCAAAGGTTCACATCCTCAGAATACCAAAAGATTTTATTATTTTCATACCATCAAATTGATGCAGAGGACAAATTTTAATTATTTTTAATTTAATTTTTTTATCTTTTTTTTTTTTTTTTAGGAGAAAGTACTTTAAGAGCTGATATCTGACAAAGGAGTTAGTGTAACAGATACAGATATTCCTATTGTCCAATAACACAAAATAAAATCCAGCAAATACAAAACGGGGCAAATGATTTGAACAGATACATTATCAAAGGAGATACACAGATTGCAAAATGCTGCAAGGGCTTTTGATTAGAGTGGTCAAGCTGCTCTCCCCCGCCCCCCCCCCCCCAGCGTCCTATGGCTTGACATTTCCATATGACTTAGGCATGGTGATAAGGAACAATTCTATGCAGATTGTACCACATTCCTGATATAAGAGAAAGAGATCTTTTGTTCCTTTTGCAAAGACACCAATTCCTTGCATCTGAAAATGAGTGAAAAACCCAACACTGTCTGTGATTGTTGTTGAGAGTTTCATTTTTCAAAAGAAAAACTTTAAGCCGGGTGCAGTGGTGCACGCCAGTCATCCCAGCAGTTGGGAGGCTGAGGCAGGAGGATCGCGAGGTCAAAGCCAGCCTCAGCCATGGCGAGGCCCTTAGCCACTCAGTGAGACCCGGTCTCTAATAAAACACAGAAAAGGGCTGGGGATGTGGCCCAGGGGTTGAGTGCCCCTGAGTTCAATCCCCTGTACCCAAAAAAAAAAAAAAAAAAAAAAAAAAAAAAGAAAGAAAGAAAGAAAAAAAAACTTTAATGAGAATAATAAGGTGGAAGTCTTTAACTGTGCCGGGTGTTATTCATTCATTCTTATGTACATACTTTTAAGCTTAAGTCCGTTTTCTTTGCAATTCCCTTCTCGGCATGTCATTAAGGCAATGATTTTATGGAAGCCCAGATTCTATGATGCACACCGTCAGTCCTGGCAACAAGTGTTAGCAGGTGAGCCTCGACAATGCTGTTCCAGAGTCCCAAATGCTACTAGAGGCGTCACGTGTTCAGAAAAGTGACATCGTGTCCTACATGCTTAGCGTTTGATGCTTTAGAAACGCCACCAGGAAGTTCTCCGGCGTCATGCCGACGTCGTGCAAGCTGCAGAGGAACCACGCCTCCCCGCATGGTGCAACGCTCAACTGCACCAGAATTTCTCCACGTGGGGCCAGCGTTGCGATGGCCTGCTGGTCCTCTCCTGTGGAGACCTCTGTAGCGGTCACACGCAGGGCCCTGGAGGGTGACCGCCCACCTCTGCTGTGGCAATGCAATGCCTCACTTGCAGAGGACCTATGCTCCTGGGACTGTGTGCGAGTCTGTGTTCAGACAAGCCTTTCGCATTCAGGACTTCAAGGTGACCTCTGCTGTGGCCTTGTGGAAAGGGGATCGGTCTCTCCAGGTGCACAACCGTGCTGTGACCGTGACAAAATGGATCAAAGTCACATAGCACCACGAGCCGCCCATCATTTCCCTCTTTACGAGTTGTGGCATTCCTACGATCCTCTCTCTCCAAAGAGCGACGCTCGCAGACTCTTCCCTACAGATGTTGGAAGACTTTGGCTCTCTCGTTATTTCTTTGGCATGCGACGTATCGCGCACCCTCGAACAAGAGGAGCATGGCATCACCGGCGACAAGAAGCACGTCGTTCCTGGAGGTTGCAGGTGGCTTTGCTGGGATTCGGAGAGCGGGGTTTGCAATCCACCAACGTAAATGGCCACAGGAATCCAAAACCGTTTGCTTCTTCGCAGGGTCTTCAAGGGGTTCTCTTTATCAAGACAGACTCCTACGGGGGGCACGTCTTCTTTGCCCGCACGCCCACGGTTCTCCTCCATGGGCCTTTCTTGGACTGTCTGGGGGGACTTCCCCTCCTCCTCCCACCCGTGGGCACTGGGTTGATGGCATTCACGCATTGTCCAGCCGAACTGGTGCATTCCTTCAAGACGTCCTCCTGAAAAGTCTCCGCCAACAGGAATCTCCAACTGCAGGTTTTTTTGCTCACACGGCCTTTTATGTGTTCCAAGTTCCGTTGGGTGTTCTTGATACCTCAGGACGCAGGCGGGGACGCTAGGCGTGCTGCCGAGGGGACTGCAGCCCCGGAAGCCAATTTTTTCCATCCACCCGCATTTACCTCGAAGGGGACTTTGTTTTCCCGCGGGGGTGCAGGCCACGCCCTTGTGAGGCGAGACGACAGGCTCTTGGTCCTGAAGGTGTCTTTGGACAGACATCGCTTTGCAAAGTGTCATTAGACACGCAACCTTGAGTCGGGCCTTGAAGGAGCCCTAATTAGGAAGGGCTGTTGCAGCTAGCTGGAAGCCATAAGTTCCACCTGATATGTATGTGACGCACCTGTAGGCACCCGCAAACCTGAAGGTATATAACCGGGTGAAAGCGGTCCGAGTTAGGAGAACGGAGAATTCAGTCAGCCGGGCAGTCACTCGGTCGGTCAGAAGAATCAGAGCGGCCAGAATGTAGGCAGAGCGGTTACAGAAGAGAAACCAGATAGAAGACAGAAGAGAAACCAGATAGAAGAAGTAATGACTGGTCAGAGTTAGGCCGAGACTCCTGAGGAAGACAGAAGACAGAAGAAAGAAGGAAGAAAGAAGAGAGAAGAAAGAAGCTCTAATCTTTCTCTAAGCTAAGCTCTATCTTTCTTTCTCTCTAAGACTCTAAGCTAAGAAGACAAGAAGAAAAGCTCGCTTTAATCTTTCTCTCTAAAAATCTTTCTTTCCCTCTCTAAGCTCTAAGAAAGTAGAAGTAAAAGTAGTAAAAGCTCTACTCTGCCTCCGAGAGTTTTTCCTCCCGGTTTTCGGTACCAGGTAGCTTACAGGGCCTGCCGGTGTGCATCATGCTGCTTGGAAGGCTGTGGCAGGAGGGTCCCTTGAGGTGACAAGGTCAAGGCCAGCCTGGGCCATGTAGCCAGACCCTGTCTCAGAATACAACAGTGCGCAAAAATAAAGAAATAAATAAATCCTGAACAGCCAGGCCCGGCGGTGCACCCACACCTGTCATCCCAGCGGTTGGGGAGGCTGAGGCAGGAGGATCGCGTGGTCAAAGCCAGCCTCCTTAGCAAGGCCCTGAGCAACTCAGGGAGACCCTGTCTCTCAATACAATACAAAATAGGGCTGGGGACGGGGCCCAGGGGTCGAGGGCCCCTGAATTCAATCCCTGGTACCAAGGATAAATAAATACATCCATAAATACAAAAACCAACCAAAGGGTTTTTGATTAGAGCTCAGCGGTTCAGAGCTTGCCTGGCACGTACGGGCTCCTGAGTTACCTTCTGAGCACCGCAGAGTGAATGGGTGGATGACGGGGATTTTATTGTCTCTCTAGAGTATCCTCAATACTTTGGGAAATTATTCTGATTTCTTTTGTGGTGGTGGTGGTCGATCGCAGTTTTGTTCCATCTTTATTCAATCCCTGGATTCAATAAGGACGCTCTACTTTTCCCCCCCCCCCAGGAAGCCCTGCCAATGGTAAAATTGAATGCATGAGTTTCTGTTTGCAACCAACAAGCGAAGTTCTTAGAAAAGGTCTTCCTCCTTCGAGGGCGAGGAGAAGGGAGGGTGGAGACGTGGTGTGCAAAGTCTTGGAGGTCTTGGATTCTGGCCGGGGCCGGGACGCTCACCGTCCACAGGATCTCGGGGTACACCACCAGGTTGCTGGTTCCCTCCGTGGCAAAGGAGGGGGCTGAGAAGGGCTTCTCTGTCTTCCTAAGAAAAAAAGGGATTCTTTGAACGTATTGAGACATAACCTGACAATACTCCATAGATTCTAAAACGCCATGGAGTCACAAAGCCGGATTTTGCACTCTCACGGAGACACAATCTACCCATCACACTCATATCCGAGCCAGGTCCGTCCCTTCATACCTCTGTATAGAGAGTTCCCTCTCCCCATTCCATCGGCCCAGCCTCGGAAATGGTTTGTGCTGAGCCTTTCTTTTGAGCACAGAGAACTTGGGCCAGTTGTGAGCCTTGTGTTAGAAATGCACGCGCAGGCCGAGCGCGGTGGCCCACGCCTGTCATCTCAGTGGCTCGGGAGGCTGAGGCAGGAGGCTCACGAGTTCAAAGCCAGCCTCGACTCAGTGAGACCCTGTCTCCAAATAAAATACAAAATAGGGCTGGGGATGGGGCTCCGTGGTCGAGGGCCCCTGAGTTCAGTCCCTGGCTGAAAAAAAAAAAAAAAATAAGAGAGAGAGAGAGACAGACGGAACAAAAGAAAAGAAAGAAAGCACACACACACACACACACACACACACACACACACACACACACATATAAATCCATAAAGAAAGAAATATGAAATTCAAAGGGTCTGGGAGTACAGGTCAGTGGCAGACTGCTGGCCTAGCATGTGAAAGGCCCTGGGTTCCAACCCCAGAACCATAAAATAAATAAAACACGAATTGATTATGTGTGCTGGAGTCCTCCAGGCCTTTGGAATGTATTCTGAACATCTTCGTTGTAGCTGTTGATACGACTTTTGCCAAACTCCAAATATGCGTATCAGTGATACAGCGTCCAACACACTCATGTATCCAGAATCAATGTCTTTGAAAGTTTCCAATTACTTGAAGATTACTTAGGGACAGGTGTGGTGGCACGCACGCCTGTGATCCCAGCAGCTCAGGAGGCTGAGGCAGGAGGATTGCAAGCTGGAGGCCAGCCTCAGCAACTTAGTGAGGCCCTAAGCAACTCTGCAGCGAGACCCTGTCTCTAATAAAATACAAAACAGGACTGGGGATGTGGCCCAGTGGTCCAGTGCTCCTGAGTTCAGTCCCTGGTACCGAAAAACTAAAAATAAAAAAAAATAATAATAAGCCAACAAGAGAACGCTAACATCTCTCCGAGCTGCCTCGATGGTGGGTGATCACATCCATGAACTTGGTTCTATGAAGAAATCTGTGGTGGATTTTAAAATTGCTTCTCCAACACAGCAGCCTCACGATCCTGTATTCTCGGAGAGCAGAACACCTTGTTCCTTGTAACGGGCTCATTAAGTCCCTTTAAGATTTCTTGGTGAAATACATTATTACCTTACGGTGTCTGTCATAATTAGTCCTCAGGGATTACTCGGTAGCTCTACATACTCTGTGGCAACGCTGCACCTGTGAACTGTATTTGGGGAAAAAAAAAAAAAAAAGTTAAGTGGGAGATCAGAAGAATGTGCAAAGCTCTCTAATGCAAATTAACCTCTTCATGCTATATAAAAGCTCACTGTTAATTAGATCCATCCAAGTTTTGAAGCCGGCCTTTTCTAAACAGAAATATGCATTGTGTGCTTATTCTCCTTAGCAATGGCAACGAGACACCCCTACTTTTAAATGCATCATATGTTGACAATTATGATGCATTTAAATTATGGCTTTAAAAGCTGCGAATAGAGTCATAATGAAGTCCAGAATGCAAGACATTTAGAAAAAAAAAAAGCATAATGGTCAGTTTACATAGACGAGCATTATAAGATGGTTGGCAGGGCTGAGAAACGTTTTTTACACTAATGCGACAATCACTCAAAGAATTCGTGCTTTTCAAATAAATTCTGCAGGAGCGTAGAGAGAAAATAGAGCTCTTGGCCAATAACTAAAATAAGGCTACCGCTGCGGACATACATTCGCATCGATAATGTGAATGTTCCTGTAACGGAAAAGGCTCTTGGACGTGCGAAGGTGTGCATGTGGCTATCTGGGTGCAGGAATGCAATTTGGACAATCAGAACTCATGCTTCATTCATCACCAGCGGATGCACACCCTTGCACTGCATTTGGAGTTGACACCGAGGATACCAGGTAGGCAGGAAGAAGATCACAGTAAAAAGCTGAGATGCACATAAATCGTCTGTGGATTAAAGCAGGGAGAGCATCTTCTAGGAGGCCACATGTTCAAGTTTCACCAACAAATCAATGGTGGCCCAGTGGGCGTCACATCCAAAGGCTATATCCGTGTTTGCTTAGAAGGTTTCGTGGTCGGGTGGGCTTACACAATAGAGGGATAAATAATAAATTAGAGCTGGGGAGAGAACCTGAATAAATTCATGCGACGTAACCCTGGAGAAAGGAAGAGCGTGTCAAAGAAGGATTTTTGCAGCCAGATCCTGTTTATATAAATATCAAAAAAAAAAAAAAAAAAAAAAAAAAAAAAAAAAAAACAGGGGAAAATGAAATCAATTTGCATAAAGATATCTATGCACAGATATGGGTATGTATTTAAAAGACACTGAGGAAACATACATATGTATGTGATGAAACTCTCACACCAATACGGAAAATAAACGGCCAGGCAATGTCAACAACAGCTGCCTTCTGCCAGGTAAAGGTGGATTTTTCAAAGGTGGGGTGCCTTTTTGTAAAAGTGTTCCCTCCGCAGACTCAACCAAGCTCCCGTCAAAAATGGTTTTTTGAACCTAGCATCGGTCCTGAACGCATCCCGACATTTCTCTTGGGATTATTCTGTAAATAACACATTTAAGCTACGTTACATGTTATAACTAAACTGGAGGAGAGTGCTTGGGTTTAGATGTGAGCTATTTCCCAAAAAACTCGTATGTGAGACAATGCAAGGAGGTTCGGAGGAGAAATGACTGGGTTATGAGAGGTGTAACATAATAGTGGAAATAGTGGATTAATCCACTTGAATGGACTGACTGGGTGGTGACAGCAGGCAGGTGGGGTGTGGCTGGAGGAGGGGTCCCTGGGCTGTGCCTTGGGGGTTTCTATCCTGTCCCTGGTGAGCAGAGCTCTCTCTGCTTCCTGGTGCCACGTCCTGAGCTGCTCTCCTCCTCCAGGCCCTGCCGCCATTTTGTCCTGCCTCACCTTGGGCCAGAGCCATGGAGTCGACCCACCATGGACTGAACCTCTGAAACTGTGAGCCCCAAATAGACTTCCCCTCCTCCCAATTGTTCTTGCCATTTCTTTTGTAAACAGCAGCAAAAATCTGATTGCCTGGGCAACAGCGTGTGGACGGGTGTTTGTGGCTTCGTACACCATTGTATACCACGTACATGAGCGCCTGTGGGTTGGGGTATCCAATCTCCCGTGGGTGCCAAGGGTATCTGTATTCCGAATTTCTCATCAGTGGGGGAGAAGGAGAAAGCACACCCAGGAAAATCGTCATTGTCTCTGGAGCACTTCAAGAACAGAGGATCTGTCCAACGCGTCATCTTTTTCTTCTCTACATTTTCTGTTTCTGCAAACTGTTCAACCCACATGCGAGCTCAACCGAACACCTTGGATGCTTTCACCCAGATGTTCATTCTCATCTTCCTTTCTGCAGACGAAAACATGGATTTTTTTCATTGTAGATGTGCTTGCATAGCAGGGGGAATATAGGGAGATAAATGGCTGCTTTCTTCATCGAAGAGCATGATCCTGATTGACACAGTTAAACATGGCTCTGGGTTAGTTTGCTTCACTTATTTTTTAAAGTGACCGCTGATCAAATATATATGGCTCTGCGTATGTAGTGTGGATTAAAAAAAAATCTCTAATATGAGACTCTGTTGGAATCACCAATGGTATACCAATATGGCGGCCGTAAAATAAATAATCCCATTCCCAGTGAGTGTTTCTCAGGAAAGTGGTACCCACTAATGGTTCAAAGAACGTAAGATTTTTTTTTTTTCACTGATCCAAGAAGGATGCCTTTTCTGGTGGACATAGGAGTCTGAGATTATTGTCCTAGGGAAACTAAGTACATCAGCGGACTCCTTCTCATGGAATCAGAAAATCAGAGAGGTTCAGAAAGTCACACAGCCTTACTGCATGTTGCCTAGAGATTCCCACCTTAGCATATTCTTGTGGTGAACACATAAAGAATATGTGGTCTTTACCAACAATGCGCGATGACCCTTAAACAGAATCAAAGCACCTATCTATGCGGGAACGTGGGGTGCTCAGTACAAGAGATCAGAAAGGAGGGTGTTGGGACTGGACGCAGATTGGAGTTTGCCCGTGGCTAGGGATGGGGGTCGGATAGGGGCAGTGAGGAAGGTGTGCTGCTTCCTTCCGGGGGGGGGATGAAAATTTCTTGGAACCCGCTGGAGATAACGATGGCGGGGCATCGTCAATGCATTCAAGGTCACCGAAGAATCTCACGTTGCCCAATGGTTCCTTGTAGGTTCTGTGAAGTTTGCCTCCGTTCAAAACAGAACAAGATACCGCACCTCTCTGCAGAATAGAAACAACCGGAAAGAAATGCCGACGATCTTAAGTAGCGATTCAGGGATGGGCGTGCTGTGCTGTTTATTTTTTTCTATTCTGAGACAAAGGAAAAAAAAAAAAAAAAATACCCATTCCACTTTTCAGATGCCAGGGTCGCAGACATCGGCTTCTTGTTATTTCGGCTTTAATTATCTTTAGCATTTCATTTGTGAGGCAGGTTTGAAAATCCCCGGCACTCTTCAACGGGGCGTAGGGCATGTTGCTCTGGCCGATAACACTGACATGCTCTGACGTTTGGCCAGGAGAAACGACTTGGGAACATTTCCCAGGGAGGAGACTGCCACAGCGCATCTCTGTATTTCTTGTTCTTTGCTCCTGGTTGATGAAGGCACTTTGAGGCCAGTACGATGGGCATCAGCGTCTCTGAAGACCAAAGCGGTTGCATTGTTGTTTCTTTGTTTTTTGTGTTTGGGCACTGGGGGCTGAACCCAAATGGACTTAACCACTGAGCCACATTCCCAGCCCTTCATTATTTATTATTATTATTATTATTATTATTATTATTATTATTATTATTTTGAGACAGGGTCTTGATAAATTGTTGAGGCTGTCCTTGAACTTGTGATCCTCCTGCGTCAGCCTCCCAAGTCACTGAGATGGCAGGCAGGCACCACCACCCTCAGCAATTTTTTAGAAATTTTTATTTTGAGACAGAATCTAGCAAAGTTGCTGAGGGCCTCGCTAAATTGCACAGGCTGGCCTCCAACTTGTGAGCCTCCTGTCTCAGCCTCTCGAGGTACTGGGATGATAGCATGGGGCCACTGAGCCCAGCAGAAAATACCCTTGAGAAAACCCTTTTATGAGACACACTGCTCCCAAAATGCACAGGAGCATTCCTGTTGAGCTCATACTATCCTATAATACAGAAAACACACACACACACACACACACACACACACACACACACACACTTTGGTACCAGGGATTGAACTCAGGGGCACTTGGCCCCTGGGCCATATCCCCAGCCCTTTTTTTGCATTTTATTAGAGACAGGGTCTCACTGAGTTGCTAAGTGCCTTGCCATGGCGGAGGCTGGCTTTGACCTCGGGATCCTCCTGCGTCAGCCTCCCAGGTGCTGGGATTATAGGCATGCACCACCGCGCCTGGCCAGAAAATAATTTATTTTCCAATAGATTCCCTTTTCTTTGAGTATTTTAACTAGTTTCACAAAGGCATGACCAGTCTTTTCCCTTCTCCTCCAACACACACACCAGACACGAAAATGACAATCACAAAATTCAGCATGCAGAAAACAAACTCTCTCTCCCTTTCCTCCCGCTCTGCCAAAGAAATCTTTTATTTGCTCAGGAAAGCCCTTACGTGTCACGGACTACAGTGGCTGACCGGCCTGATGCTGAGGGGTGCTTTTCCAACCAAATTAGCCTGTTGCATCTAAAAATGTTAAATGTGTACCTGGAACACGATATCTCATCAATTTACAGGAAAAGCCAACCTCTGGGAGTAGAGTCTCATTTTCCTAGGGTGTGTGTGGAGCTGGAAACTCCTTATCTATGAAATTGCCCATAATTTACAGAAGCTTGATGGAAAATGTTGGTCTCCCAATGGAATCATAGAGCATTCTGCTTCAGGGAAATGGGGCGGTGAATAAATAAAAAGAACGCGGAGTTGGGAAATAGTCTTCCACCTCTTCTATCAGTGCAGCAATATCTCTTGCACTAAAGTAATACAGGACAATAAAAGAGTGCCACAAAAGGCATATTGTTATTGCAACGTACGAGAAAGCTATCGGAAAAATCAAAAGACCCTCAATCTCCGAGTGTGTTTGTAGAATATTGTTATCACGCAGACATCGAGCTGTCCGTCATGAAATCACTCCGTGCGCCAACTTGACCACGGCCGAGTACATTTCATAATCACCTGTGAACGTCATCCTGTCCACTCTCTCCGCTAGAGATCGGAAGGACCCACTGATGTTGTGTGTGTGTGTCTCACTTGAGGAGGGACCATGGTCCCTTACGCATTGACGTTGACGTAAGCCCATCCATGAACGGCACTTTGTCTTTTTATATCTCAGCGAGAGCTGGAAGAAAGAAGAGGTGGTTCTGTTTCAATGGGTGGGAGGAAGGGACGCTGTCACCATCTTGTTGTCACACCCGCCGCCTGGTGAGGCCAGGTCTAGTCAGTCTGTTTGCTTTGTACAGCCCAAAGGGCACGGCACGTGGTGGGACCAAATGATCTAAGCATGCCCGTGTGTCCACGTGTCCCGGAAGCGTGTCCTTCCTGGACGTAGATACGCTCCCAAGGAGGATATCTAAAGCAATCCGTCTCAGGGTTGGCTTCATCCACGGCTCCTGGTGCTTCCTTTCACATTTGGTCATATATTTTTTTGTAGATGCACCGAGTGTTTTGCAATGCTGTGGGTCTTCCCTTCGTTGGACGACAATGAGAGAACAGCCTAGACTGATGGACCTTCACAAAATACACGTATGGCTCACGGCTCTGGAAGCTGGGACTCAGAGATCAGGATTCCAAAAGGGCGGGGCTCTGGAGTGTTTTGATCAGCCTTATTTCAGCACTGTGACCTAAAGACTTGACAAGAACAACGTAGAGGAGGAAAATGGGTACTACGGGCTCCTGGTGTCAGAGGTTCAGTCCATGGTGGGCCGACTCCATGGCTCTGGCCCAAGGGGAGGCAGAACAACATGGCGGCAGGGCCTGGAGGAGGAGAGCAGCTCAGGACGTGGCACCAGGGAGCAGAGAGAGCTCTGCTCACCAGGGACAGGATAGAAACCCCCAAGGCACAGCCCAGGGACCTCCTCCTCCAGCCACACCCCACCTACCTACAGTCACCACCCAGTGAGTCCATCCAACTGGATTAATCCACTGTTAGTCTACACCTCTCATCATCCAATCATTTCATCTCTGAAAAGAAAACATAAAGGCGGAAAAGTTGATTTGGGCTCATGGTTTTAGAGGTTCAGTCCATGGTGGGCCGACTCCATGGCTCTGGCCCAAGGTGAGGCAGAACATCATGGCGGCAGGGCCTGGAGGAGGAGAGCAGCTCAGGACGTGGCACCAGGGAGCAGAGAGAGCTCTGCTCACCACGGACAGGATAGAAACCCCCAAGGCACAGCCCAGGGACCCCCTCCTCCAGCCACACCCCACCTGCCTATATACAGTCACCACCCAGTGAGTCCATGCAAGTGGATTAATCCACTATTAGGTGAAGGTTCTCATAACACAATCACATCACTTGTGACCAATCTTGCATTATCTCATACATGAGATTTGGGGGAACACCTCATATCTGAAACATAATATAGGAAGAGCCTTCTCTTGAGTTTACAGACAGCTGCATTAACTTTCACTAGAGAAAGAGAGGAAATAGAATGTGTGCTCTGGCTTCTCTTCCTCTTCTTACAAAGACACTAATTCAATCATGGTGGCCCCATCCTCAGGACCCCATCTAACCCTAATCATTCTCCAAAGGCAACCTTGGCTAGTACCATCCTGTTGTTCCGTCCGTGTTTCAGGCTTCGACACGCCCACCTGATTCCAGGTGTTGATCTTACAGATTCGTGTGCATTTTTTTCAACCTTTGTGGTAGTATTTCCTCCCAAATTCCAGCACAGGTTTGGATTGCTTCCACCTAAAGTTCATACGGAATCAGACTTTCCCCATCAGAAAGTCTACACAGGGAGGTGGGAACACAATCCTGAAATCATTGCATTTCATAAATATCCATAGGATTCACAACCAGTGAATATAAAGGCATCCTGTGTAAGGAACAGAGTGTCTGGCTCTCATTTTGTTTTTTAAAACAAGGACCCTATCCCAAAAGAACCCTGAGCTGAACACAAAGTAATTTGTTCTTTCCAAAGGTGAACTCCCCCCCGTTTCAAGTGCATTTTTGACAGGAGGGTTGCCGTTTTATGGCTCAGATTGAAATTTGAAATGGTTGTATTATTGTTTACCTATGAAGTGATCCCCGTAAAGCTCGTGCGTTAATGCAGGAGTGTTTTGAGGTGAAATGATTGGGTGAAGAGAGCTGTCAGGGCTGGGGTTGTGGCTCAGTGGCAGAGCGCTCACCTCGCACGTGCGCGGCCCGGGTTCGAACCTCAGCACCACGTAAACATAAATGCATTGCATTGCGTACAACTAAATTAAATAAATAAATATTAAAAAAAAAAAAAGAGAGAGCTGTCAACTCATCCGTGGATTAATCCATTTGATGGGTGAATAATTTAAATGGATTCATTGCTTGGTGACCTTAGGCAGGTGGAGTGTGACTGGAGGTCACTTGGGAATGCCTTTGAGGATTATGTTTTGTCCCTATTTCACTCTAGGGTTCTACCTGCCCCTCTCCTTCCTGGTGCCACGTCCTGAGCTGCTCTCCTCCTCCAGGCCCTTCCGCCATTTTGTTCTGCCTCACCTTGGGCCAGAGCCATGGAGTGGGCCAGCCATGGACTGAACCTCTGACACCAGGACCCATAGTAAACTTTTTCTCCTTTAATTGTTTTATTTGGGGGGGGGGGGTCCTTTGGTCACAGCAATAGTGGATTAATCCACTTGGATGGACTCACTGGGTGGTGACACAGGCAGGTGGGGTGTGACTGGAGGAGGGTGTCCCTGGGCTGTGCCTTGGGGGTTCCATCCTGTCCCTGGTGAGCAGAGCTCTCTCTGCTTCCTGGTGCCACGTCCTGAGCTGCTCTCCTCCTCCAGGCCCTGCCGCCATTTTGTTCTGCCTCACCTTGGGCCAGAGCCATGGAGTCGGCCCACCATGGACTGAACCTCTGAAACCAGGAGCCCCAAATCAACTTTTCCTCCTCTCAGTTGTTCTGCTCAGGGGTTTTGATCATGCCGTAAAGAACTGATGGACTCAGGTGGGATCAACTCTGACACGTCAATAGCAGTGCTGTAGTTAATGCACAATTCATTTCAGCCTTTGGGTTTGGTAGAAATAAAAGGTATTTCAATCCTGATAGAAAATTGCAGATACCAGCCGGGCACGGTGGTGCACGCCTGTCATCCCAGCACTTTGGGAGGCTGAGGCAGGAGGATCACGAGTTCAAAGCCAGCCTCAGCAATGGCGAGGCACTTAGCAACTCAGTGAGACCCTGTCTCTAATAAAATACAAAAAAGGGCTGGGGATGTGGCCCAGAGGTCGAGTGCCCCTGAGTTCAATCCCCGGTACCACCAAAAAAAAAGAAAAAGAAAAAGAAAGAAAGAAAGAAAGAAAGAAAGAAAATGGCAGATACGACCTAGAATTATAATCTTGTGGTGCTCTTGGCCAGGTGGACTAGTTCTGTGGCCCACAGGAGAGTTCTTCCGGAATCATATCCTGCAGCGATCGTTTTTTACTCCTTTCCTACAACCTATGTCTTGTACCTCCCTATGCTGGCTGAAGTGTGTCCCCAAAGGATTATTAGTTGGAAACTTCGTCCCCAGAGTCATTTGTTAATGCTATTTGGAGGTAGGGTCTCTGGGCGGTCATTAGAGTTCCAGTCATGAGGGTGGGGCCTCTGCGATGGCTTAAGGAATTTTATAAAAAGGGGAAGAGAGCTGAGCCGGCGCACTCGCCGTGTCCCTGCATGGCATGCCCTCCGCCGTGACACGATGCAGCCCGTAGGCCCTCACCCACCGCCACCACCACCCTCGTGGACTTCCCAGCCTACAGAACCAAGAGCCACAGACACGTCTCCTCTTATTCATGACCAGCCTCGGGTATTCTGTGATCGTCACAGAAACGTGCCCGTGACACGTCCCCGAGTACTGCTCATTGCTTCCTCCTGCAGTTATTCTTACAGGTGCCTCATGGCAATCTCTGCTTCTTCCTTCCTGGGTTTTCTGCCCCTGCGTTCTTTAAGATGCAGCGAAAGCCGGCTTTAGGTAATGCAAATCTGATCATAATTATGTTGCCCGTAACAGTCGCCTCCCTGTCCTACCTCATAGCTTCTCAGATTTTGCAGAAATTTCGGCTGAGCATGCTTCCTCATCACGGGGAATCCCCCCTGCTTTATTTTTTTGCCAAAGAACATCTCATTAGGTGACATTAATGTGGCACCAACTGAATGCCCTTACAATGATACAAAGCATAAATGCTGATGAGGGAGGCATTTGGACGGATGTCAAAAGGGTGCACAAATGTAACACCATACAGTGTAGCATGGAGCGAATTCGTGCCCAAATAACTATGGTGTGAAAAAATTGGCAGTCAGCGTGAGATTTCTGGAGATAGATGAGCGTTCTAGAGTGATCTGTTAATCAAAGTGTTACATAATCAAACTCTGCAAAGCATGATACTGTCTGTACAGTTTTGCTACCAAAAAAAACGGTTTCTTTCTTTTTTTCCTTTCAAATCCCTGCTTAAAAACGGGGCCAGACTGACATGTTTTATGTGAAATAATTAGGAGAATTGCAGAAGTAGTAATTTTGGTAATTACCAAATAGTGTGATTCTCTCCCAATAAAACATATGTCAAATTACATAAAAACATCATTATGTGACTTTCCCTTTTTAAAATTTTACATATGTAGAGTACGCGTTTAAATATTCCAGTGCTTTTATACCACTTTCTGCTAAAATGGCTTTTTAAAAAATGAATTGTAATGTCGCTTTGTTTTCACTTTTTCCTGTGACATTTCAAGCACCACAAGATTCTTTTGACCCCTCCCCATGATTTTTTCAGGGAAAAAAATGACGTGTTTTTTTTTTTTTTCTTTTCTGTCCTTCCTTCCTTCTTTCCTTCCTTCCTTCCTTCCTGTCTTTTCTTTTTTCAAAGAACCCTTTGTTCTGATAACAAATCATCATTAACACCCTCTTATTACCTATGAAATGCTTACCACACCTCTGATTGTCTTCTGCTTATTATGATATTGTTGGAACTATGCTTGTCTTTCAAATTAGCATTACTAATACGGAACAGATGTCTCAGAGCATGAAGACCAATATGGCAGCCATTGAGACCAATATGGCAGCCACTGATTGGAATACAGCTCATGGCCAGGACAGAAACTGCCCCAGGCAATGGTCGACCTCCAACTCTGACTTTCTCTAGAACACCCTGGGCTTTCTACTTCCTCCTCAAATGGGCCACACATGTCTCAAGATGATCCCAACAATAGCAAAAATGGAGAAAGAAATACACTCTCAGAAGAACGCCATTGGTTTTGAATCCAAAGAAGCAAAGACTACAGATGTGTGGTCTCTATTTCTGTGAAGCAAGGACCATATTTTCTCTACACAGCTATCAGCAATCAGCAGCTTCCAGAAAAAAAAAAAAAAAAAGAAAGAAAAAAAAAAAGTGGGAGGACCTTCTGTTGCCTAGTAAAATCATATGGTATGCAACGTACGGCCCCAAATTAGGGCAATGCATCAGTGACACTTGTGATAGTCCATATTAATTAAACAAAATGGCGTGTTTCACGGTGGAGTAGTCATACATGCACATGCAACTGTGGTCATTCCCATTCCCCCTTCCCCTCCTTGTTCCCCTCTTTATTTCCCCCCCCCCCGACCCCATCCTCTTTTCTCCTACTTTCATAGGCTCTTTTGATCGTCTTCACGGAGTTCACTTAGGAGGAGAAACGTGGGAGACTTGTCTACATGCCTCTCTGAGTCTGGATGATTTCATTTAACGTGATGATCACCACCCGTTCAATTCATGGCCTCCAAATATCGTGATTTCATTGTTGATGGCTGAGTAGAACGCCATGTGAATATATATATACACACACACCACCCTTTCTTTATCCAATCATCCACTGTGGGAGCTAGACTGGTTGCATGACTTGGCTGCTATGAGCCATGAATGGCAGTGATATTACGAAGAAGAAGCTTTTATAACCCATCACTCACTTGACGTGTAAGGCTGCAACTCCTAGGAGAAGTAGCATGCACCTTGCCATGGGCCGGATTGTGTCTCTGCCGAATTTGTATGTGGGAGCCTGTCAGTTTTTAGATTTCGAGGTGTCTCCAGAAACTGGTGTGTGAGACAAAGCAAGAAAGTGCAGAAGTGAAACAATTAAGAACCTTAACCGAATCGGTGGTGGATTAATCCACTTGAATGGACTCACTGGGTGCTAACTGCAGGAAGGTGGAGTGGGGCTGGGGGAGGTGGGTCACTGGGGTGTGCCTTTGGTGTTTTCTTGTTGTGTTTGGCGAGCAGAGCTCTCTCTGCTACCTGATGGCCGCCATGCCACACCCTTCCGCCCTGATGTTCCCTACCTGGGCTCCAGAGCCGTGGAGTCAGCCGTCTACAGACTGACCCTCCGAATCTGTGAGCCCCAAATGAGCTTTCCCTGCTCTGAGTTGTTCTTGGGAAGTCTTCTGGTTACGGTGATGAAAAATCTACCCACAGGAGATCCCTTAGCACCAACGAGATGGTAATAGAAGGTGGGACCTCAGAGAGACAATTAGGGTTAGATGACATTATTATAAGAAAAGGAAGTTAAGTCAGTGGGCTTGGGCTCTCCTCTCCTCCTTCTCTCCTCTTCTCCTCTGTCTCTCCTCCTCTCCTCCTCCTCTCCTCCTCATCTCCTCCTCCTCCTCCTCCTCCTTTTTTTCCCCCCTCCTCCTCCCCCTCCTTCCTCCATCTCCCCCTCCTTCTCCCCCCTCCTCCCTCCCCATCTCCCCCTCCTTCTCCTCCCTCCTCCCTCCTCCTTCTCTCCCCATCCTCCTTCCTCCCTCCTTCCTCTTCCTCCTTCTCCTCCTTCCTCCTCCTTCTCCTCCTTCTCCTTCTCCTCCTTCTCTTCCTCTTCCTCCTCCTTCACCTCCTCCTTCTCCCCCCTCCTCCTTCCCCTTCTTCTCCTCTTCCTCTTCCTCCTTCTCCTCCTTCTCCTCCTTCTCCTTCTCCTCCTTCTCCTCTTCTCCTCTTCCTCCTTCTCCTCTCCTCTTCCTCCCTTCCTCCCTCCTTCTCCTCTCTCCTTCTCCTCTTCCTCTTCCTCCTTCTTCTCCTCCTTCTCCTTCTCCTCCTCCTTCTCCTCCTTCTCCTTCTCCTCCTTCTCTTCCTCCTCCTCCATCCCTTCCTCCTTCTCCTTCTCCTCCTTCACCTCCTCCTTCTCCCCCTCCTCCTTCCCCTTCTTCTCCTCCTTCTCCTCTCCTCCTCCTCTTCCTCCTTCTCCTTCTCCTCCTCCTCCTTCTCCCAGTCCTCCTTCTCCTCTTCCTCTTCCTCCTTCTTTTCCTCCTTCTCCTTCTCCTCCTTCTCCTCTTCCTCTTCCTCCTTCTTCTCCTCCTTCTCCTTCTCCTCCTCCTCCTTCCCCTTCTTCTCCTCTTCCTCTTCCTCCTCCTCCTCCTCCTCCTTCTCCCCCTCCTCCTTCCCCTCCTTCTCCTCTTCCTCCTCTTCCTCCTCCTCTCCTCCTCCTCCTCCTCCTTCTTCTTCTCTCTCTCTCTCTCTGCCCTTCTCTCCCTTCCTCCCCTATTTCTCTCTTTCTGTCACTTCTTCCCTCCATCTTTCTCTCTCCCCTGTAGGACACAGAGGGAGGCAACCACCTCCCAACCAGGAGCACATCTCTCACCAGAACCAAATCAACCAGCATCTCTCCACCCTCCAGAACTGTGGGAAATAAAGTTCTGACATTAAACCACCCAGCCTGTGATATTTTTGCAGCAGTGGAGGTGTCTAACACAAGTATGCACCCAGAGTAACCCTCTACCCTTGCCTCTAGGAAACAGCTCCCTACCTGAAATCCACAGGAGCCAATTCCTGTCCTGAGTTTCTCTGGGTGCAAGTGATTCTCTTAATAAATCCAGAGACGTGTAGAGGAAGGAGGGTATCCTGTCTTTTAGCTTCCTTGTTATTCAGCAAATATCCCCGGGGTTGGGACTGGCATTTGGCTGTGCACGCAGGAATGGACAGGTGTATCCAGGTGTAGCGTGTGAGGCCACCTTTTATCTCTGTGTGTTACAAAGGCGTGAATAAGGCTGGCTTGACAGTAAAGCACTGCTCACCGGTAACAGGAAAACCATAGAGAATAAAATGAGACCGAGATCCCATCTTGAATCCTGTCCCCAGGTACCCTTGTCTCTCTTCTAAATCAGAAGTCAGAAATAGCATCAGGAACGTTAGCCTCAGGTGGAGGAGAGATTTTCCTCCAGGTGTCCTGGGGTCTGTCTTGAAGGACATTTGGGTAGATGGGTGCCCACTGGACAGAGAGGAAGGAAAGGGCTGAGGCTGTGGAGGGAACATTCTGGTGTTCTGCATCTTCTAGAAAGGCCATCATATTTCCCAAGTAAGTATTACCCGCATTAAGAAAAAAAAAAAATCTTACACAGATCAATAGGTCTGCCCTGGAGCACTGGTCTTAATTCACAATGTTTCATTTTATATCTTGTGAAGAGAAGGGGTTGCAACTTTGTGGCTGCAAAGAAATGCTAGATGTTTAAGGAGATGGAAATGCAGATTACCTGCCTGGGTCATTGGGAATTGTACCCAGGCAAAATGACCACACTGTACCCCACAAACCTGTGCATGCACCGAGTGCTCCGTCCATCATCTAGTATTTTCAATTTAACTAAAGTGTCAGAAAATGGCCTTAACCACTTTATCCCTTTTGCAATTTAAAACTGTTATCCTCTAGCTGGGCGCGGTGGTGCACGGCTGTCATCCCAGCACTCGGGAGGCTGAGGCAGGAGGATCGAGAGGTCCAAGCCAGCCTCAGCCATGGTGAGGCACTTAGCCGCTTAGTGAGACCCTGTCTCTAATAAAATACAAAAAAGGGCTGGGGATGGGGCCCAGGGGTCGAGGGCCCCTGAGCTCAATCCCCGTTACAAAAAAAAAAAAAAAAAAAAAAAAAACCCTGTAATACTCTTTTTTGAATATGACCAAGATCATTCCTGAAATGTCAAGAATAAAACAAATAATAGCTGCAAATCAATGATTTCTTTTTTTATTTTATCTTTTGTTTGTTTGGGAGCTGCTGTTTGAACCCAGGACCTCAAGCCTGCTAAGCCACCGTCGTCTTCCACTGAGGTATGTCCCCAGCCCCTGGAGGGATGACGTCTGGTCGAAATGTTCCATCCACTCTGAGATGAGCGTGAAGCAGAAAGTAGGGACCAGATTTCGAAACCCTGAACACGAAGAGGAGCGTGTCCGTGATCTCATGAGTGGCGGTGTGTATCTATTCCGTGTTGAAAGCCCCGTGTTTGGGATCGGAGGAGAGGAGTCGCACACGTTATTACAATGGACTTCACCTGTGCAACGCAATGACGGCAACGTCTCCTCCTCTTCACGAGGAGGCGGCTACCGCTCTGCACGTCAGGACGGGCAAGTGATCTCCCCGCCTGTGTCCTTGGACACGGGCGAGGCTATGGAGTCTTGGCTGTGGGTTCAGAAACCCAGAGCGTCTTTTCCTTTGCTCACCACTTCGAGGAATGGTTTCCGAACCCGTTTTCCAACACGGGGCGTCATTATTCTTATTTTACCATAAAACACGTCCCCTTCCACCGACGGTCATTACAAGGGTGTCACGTTTTGTGTATGTGTGCTGAGCGGACCACGCTGCTCAGATTCTGCATTTTTAAACTGTGAGGGATCTTGGGGTCCTTTTCCTCCTCTTCTGCGTCTGCTTGGTGGCAACACGATCACCCTCTGTGGATGTGTCCCCGTTTGCTCGTGTTTGTGGGGAACAGCGGAGCCACGGACAGTCAGACCGGCATCATGAACTTGTCCACCTCCCAAAACATCGCGCTGGGAAGCTCTGGACGCCTCTCTGAAGTTCGATGGTAGGAAAGACTTTGGGTGGTGGCGTGGCCACCATTCGGAGCAGCTGCCGTCCCTAGCAGCTATGGAATTCCAGGCTAGATGCTGCCTAACCCTCTCTTGCCTTGATTTCCAAACTCCCAGGGCAAAGATAGACTTCCCCTTATTTTCTTGGCGTGCAAGGACTTTCTCCCAGGCTGCGCGAGCTTGTTGGCAAGGTCGATCCAAAGTACCGTTGTCAGAAAGTGCAAAAGGGACAGACCCTCCCCTGTCATGCCGCCCCATCCATAAGGTAGTGGTACTGTCGGTCGTACACAGCCTTTTCCCCACTCCTCTCAACATCCTGTTCTTCCTAGCCACTAAACACTCCCCCGCGGCACCCAGGGCCCAGTCCCCGTGGCTCACATCTTCCCTGTGACCGGAGGACGGATGGAAGCAGGCTCTCTTTCCGCAGCACGTTCAAAGGCCCCATCATCCCTTTTAAAAAGACGCAGACCTCCAGAGGTCACCGAGCTCAGGTCAGTCTGCAGGCGCGGTTGTCTGTCAGCTGGGTGCCAAAATAATCCGTGCACTGGGGAAGGGAAGAAAGAGATTCCTAGGCAGGTCGGTGCAGAGCAGACTTCAAGGGCCGCCGGTCTGAGCCACGGTGCCTGTCGATGGCTGGGGAGTCTCCGTGGCAAACAAGCCAGGCTGTGATGCAGAAATCAAAGTGCACAGGTAGGAGGGTCGAGATGTGCGTTTTCCAAGGAGACCAGGGAAAAAACCCAATAAAGTGCTGGCAGCTGCGACTGCAATCCGTCAAATGACACCTAGGGGAACATGGAGGGCCTGGGAATGGAGGTGCACCCACTCCTGTTTGTGAAATAGCTCAGATGAAAGGAAGCAGCTGGTGCAATGGATACGTGGGCATCCTGTCCGTGTTGGGAATCGCTTTCAAAGGACACTGACACGGTGAGACTTTGAAGCAGGTTCTTTGGGTGTTTGGAACATCCTCTTTCAACCCACCCAGGATCTGAGTCAAAGGTTCCGCAGACATCCACCCCTGACATTGATTCCCCACCTTTCCCTGCTGCTGCGGTGGCTGCGACGAGAAGCTACAGAGCCAACGGTCGGTGAATTGAGAGAGAAAGAGACAGAGAAAGGAGGTCATGGAGAGAGGCAGAGACAGAGATGGAGAAGGAGAAGGGGAAAGGGAGAGAAAGAGGGAAAAAAAAGGGGGGCAGGTACAGAGAGACAGAAAAAGGAAGAGAGAAAGAGAGGAAAACACACAAAGGCGTTCCAAGGACATTCCCGGAAGCAGACATATACTACGCCCACAGTGCTCATTAGCAGATAAGTTGTTCTATCTCAGCGTCGACCCAGCAGGTTCTGCACCGAGGATCCAGACTTCTTCATGAGCGCGTGGGCGTGACTTTGCCCAGCGTCGTCTTTTGTTTTCTTCTAGCCGCATCATCCAATTAGACCAATTGCCAACCCTCAGTTCCCCAACTCACCTTGGGGAACCCTGGGAATCCCGGGGGCACGTCGGACTTTGAGCAGCACATTCTAAATCCCACCCCCTTATCTTGACAAAAAGAATCAGAAACCACGTCTCCAGGTGGCAGCCCGGCACTGATTCAACTCTATCTGCATGGTGTTCCTGGGCCTTCCAAATCTACGTACCTGGGGGTTTCTCTGCCAGTCAAAGAGGAGGAGCAGGCTAGACCCATGGGTGGGATGGTCTGGAGATATCTCCCTCACGGAGGGGTGGAAATTTGTTGAAGAAGGCTCCAGTATCTTCTCTCCTGGGCTGGAGCACTTTGGAGATGATCAACAACTTAGTCTCCCAAAATATTTCTGGGGACACGTTCCAGGTGTCCCCGGGAGGAACCCCGCGTCTACACACCCACTGTTGATATGGGAGGCAGGTCCTCAGATGCCTCTCAAGATTCCGCCCCCCTCTCGTCGATGACGGGCATGAATCCCTTTCTGGCGAAGAGACGGGACCCGAGGACTATCACGGCCTTGAGGACGTTATTGTTGGGTTGATTTGGAGTCCATCAGTGTTTGAGCAAAGAGCCTCGGGGAACACTGGGAGGTTCCTTAAGCAACCGCTGTCACAAAATAGGGACTTTAGCTCGTCAACTGGTCTAAAGAACTGGATTCGGCCACCACCATTGAAGTTCAGAGTGAGCCTTGGGCTCCAAATGAGTGTACCGTCGGTGCTCCGCGCCTACTGTTTTAGCATGGTAGATGCAACCGGCCAAGTTTGAGGGGGGAATGTCTATCCCAAACTGCATTGTACAGAGTTTTATATTTTTGTCAGTGTTCCCGTAATGGGAGAGTACAACCACCGTTTACGTGCGATGAGCATTGTGCTAGGTATCAAAGTGTAGGCGGGGATTGCATGGATTTTCTCTGCACGTGCCATTTTACCTAAAGGACTTGAGCACCATGGGATTTTGGATTCCTTGAGGGGTCTGGGAACCAGTTCCCACAGAGGTTAAGGGATGAGTCTAACTGGATGGCAGACTGGTCAGACCCTACAAACAGGAACCAGCCTATCTACATGTGGATACCTGGCTCTTGGACACTCTACGCTAATGGAGTTTTCTTGTTGAAGGGCACTCCATTTTTTAGAAATGTGTCCTACAACAACAGCAGACTGATTTACCTGGATTTCCTCACTTCCCCTCAGCCCCCCTCACCCACATCTCCATGAACTGCTTTTCAAATGACTTCTACCCAAATTCTTGTCTCAGACTATTTATGTCTGGAGATTTCAAACTCCGCCATACTTTCCTGAATGATAAACTCTGTTGGGTTGATATCAAGGAATTGGGGGGAAATATATGATGGCATTCATCTGACACTTTGCAAAGACTAGGGGAAATCAAACGTGGTCTTCTTTTGAACTTGGTGTTCCCAACCCCTGAATGTGGGGTTTCTTCCCATTCTGAGAATAAATTGACTCACAAAGGAGAGTACAAATTTAAATCATGGGGAAATTTGAGACGATGTGAGAAATAACCCGAGGCCTGCAAATTGAGGAAGATACCCACAGGGGTCTGGTTCCTTCGAGGGAGACGTGAAAACAAATGGTAAACATCGTAATATTGGAGTCGTTGCAGTAGCGATTCTACAATAAAGGAGAAGGAGCTTCCTCTGGGGGAAAGTGGTTCCCATTTTATTGGGGAAGAATTTCTAGCAATGGATTTACATTATTGGGAGTCATTCTGCTCACATACTCTAGCCATTGCTTGATGCTGAGGAACTCTAAATTCATCTGTAACAAGAAAGTCACGAGAAGATTTCTTTGCAAACATTATGTTAGGTCTTCGGCCTCAGCACAGCAGAGTGTCAAACACGGTGGGCTGAAGCAGTCGGGATCTATTCCCTTTCCCTCCAAGAACTGGAGGCTGAGGTCCGAGGTTCAGGCATGGGCTGGGCTGGCTCTTCCTGAGGCATCTCCCCTGGGCTTGCAGACGCCGTCTTCTACCTGTGTGCGTCTGTGTCCTCGCCTCCTCTTCTTACAAGAACTGCAGTCCTGCTGGGACAGGGCCTCCCTGGGGAACTCCCTACACCTCCCTCACCTCTGTAAAGACCCGGCTCCACACACAGGCACGTCCCAAGGTCCTGGGGTGAAAGCTACCCTAGGGACCTCGCTGCACCTCCATCACCTCTTTGAAGACGCGTTTCCAAATGCAGTCACATCCCGAGGTCCTCAGGGGGAGGGTGTTCACATGGAATTTGTGTGGGCACCTAATTCAGTCCAGAGCATGCGTTAAATTATTATATAGGAAATCCTCTCATCTACTTCTACCTCTGGGCCCCGCCAATTCCCTGTGCACCGTGATAATTTTCCTCAGTGCACGAATCATTTCCGAGCTACGTATTTGCACCACGGTTGTACGATTGTTCTTCACACTGCAGAAGTGTTGGGGCCGGGAACATGGAATCACTTTGGAAACTCGTTCGTGTCTGCCCGTTAATTTCTTTACACCATTGGATTCTGACCGTTCCATAGCGGAGACCAGAGTGACCACTCTCGCCCTGACATTCCTGCGCATTTGCGAACTTGCCCCTGGGGAGGCTGGCATGGCAGACAGGTCGGTCTCTGCGATCGCCGCGCTTCCAATACACGCAAGGGTGCCGCGAAGGCAGAGGAAGACACGGAAGGGCTCAGACCAACACGGTGTCTCCTCCTCATCTTCCTGTCGGTCCCGTCCCCACGGCCTGGCCAAGCCACCTTTACAAAATGAACAGTGCAAACCACTCCGGTCCTAACAAGGCTGATGCAGTTTTGCAAAAGCAACGCTGATATCCAGAATCGAACTTTCATTATTTTTTTTTTTTTCAGAAACGTAATTGGATCCCTGGAGGTGCCGTGGACGACATAATTAAACTAATCTTGGTCTCACCGTGATAGCATGCAAAACGGTTGCGTGAAAGACAAGCTTACGTTAATCCTTTGTGTGTGTGTGTGTGTGCACGAAAAAAAAAACAACCAAGATCGCCTTTAATTATCCCAATCCAACAACATTGGCTTCTCGGGTCACCTCTCTACTGATGGTTGGAGGGCGATGGCAGAATCCCAGCGGCAGGGTGGCAGATGGCACAGAGACACGTACGTGGAGACAGTGCGATTTCCGAGGAATAGCGAGGTCCTCAGACCTGAAGCAGCCGCTCTCATTTCTGCATGCCTTTTATTGGGAATTCATCCAGCCACCAAGACCTGGCCAAGAGGTTTTTGGCAACACCCGGGGTTCTCGGATGAGGTGTGTGTGAGTGTTCGGTGACTGTCACTACTCATGAGCACAACCCCGGGTGACGTCAAGCAAGACAAGTAGATCCTATCTCAGCTGTGGGGTCTGCAGGTTCTCAAGGGAGGTGTCCCCTCTGCAGAAGGTCTGTAAGGGAATCCCTCCTTACGGCTTCGAAGCCTCTACTGACTGCCTTCAGTCTGTGGTGCTCCTCAGAACTTGCTACGTTCCTCAAGGTCCTGTCTTCTGCTGGCCACATCTTCACCTCATGCCCAACTGTCTCCTTCCTTTCTTGGTTACTTTGTGTGTGTGTGTGTGTGTGTGGTGTGTGTGTGTGTGTGCACGAAAAAAAAAACAACCAAGATCGCCTTTAATTATCCCAATCCAACAACATTGGCTTCTCGGGTCACCTCTCTACTGATGGTTGGAGGGCGATGGCAGAATCCCAGCGGCAGGGTGGCAGATGGCACAGAGACACGTACGTGGAGACAGTGCGATTTCCGAGGAATAGCGAGGTCCTCAGACCTGAAGCAGCCGCTCTCATTTCTGCATGCCTTTTATTGGGAATTCATCCAGCCACCAAGACCTGGCCAAGAGGTTTTTGGCAACACCCGGGGTTCTCGGATGAGGTGTGTGTGAGTGTTCGGTGACTGTCACTACTCATGAGCACAACCCCGGGTGACGTCAAGCAAGACAAGTAGATCCTATCTCAGCTGTGGGGTCTGCAGGTTCTCAAGGGAGGTGTCCCCTCTGCAGAAGGTCTGTAAGGGAATCCCTCCTTACGGCTTCGAAGCCTCTACTGACTGCCTTCAGTCTGTGGTGCTCCTCAGAACTTGCTACGTTCCTCAAGGTCCTGTCTTCTGCTGGCCACATCTTCACCTCATGCCCAACTGTCTCCTTCCTTTCTTGGTTACTTTGTGTGTGTGTGTGTGTGTGTGTGTGTGTGTGTGCCAGGGATTGAACTCAGGGGCACTCGACCCCTGGGCCCCATCCCCAGCCCTTTTTTGTATTTTATTAGAGACAGGGTCTCCCTGAGTTGCTAAGGGCCTCGCCATGGCTGAGGCTGGCTTTGAACTCGCGATCCTCCTGCCTCAGCCTCCCAAGTGCTGGGATGACAGGCGTGTGCCACCGCGTCCGGCTTTCTTTGTTATGTTTTTCTGGGAGGGGGTGGGTACCAGGGATTGAACCCAGGGGCACTCGACCCCTGAGCCCCATCCCCAGCCCTCTTTTGTATTTTATTTAGGGACAGGGTCTCACTGAGTTGCTTAGGGCCTCTGGTGATCCTCCTGCCTCAGCCTCCCGAGCCCCTGGGATGACAGGCGTGTGCCCCGCACCCAGCCGTTCCTTATAAGAACTCAAGTCGTTAGATTCAGGGTTCCACCCAACGTGGAGGATGATTCCAAATGCCTGGCCTTAATCAAGCACATCGGAAAAAAATCTGATTTCCAACTGAGGGCAGGTTTTCCAGTTGCAAACGATGTGTATCTGCAAGGGATCTCACTCAACCTAGTACCAGATATTGCTCTCTCACGACCCGCCATCTTTCCTTGACTCTTACCTGGAACCAAGACTCAAGGAGCTGAGAACGTGGGTCCCTTAGGAGAAGTGGGCAAGGGCTGCTCTTCCCAGCACGGAGAGACCTGGGACAAAACGCCTGTCCACTGTCGGCTCACAAATCAAAACAGAGGTGAAGCCGGGCGCGGTAGCGCACGCCTGTCATCCCAGCACTTTGGGAGGCTGAGGCAGGAGGATCGCAAGGTCAAACCCAGCCTCAGCCATGGCGAGGCCCTTAGCCACTCAGTGAGACCCTGTCTCTAAATAAAATACAAAAAAAGGGCTGGGGATGGGGCCCAGGAGTCGAGGGACCCCCCCCACCCCGAGTTCAATCTGCAGTACCCAAATTAATAAGTAAAGAAATAAATAAAAGAACAGAGGTGAGGGAAATGTGAAACTGTCCGAGCCTGAAGCTGCACCCTGTCCCCAGCTCTGCAGACGAAGACGGCTGACTGCAGAACGTGCAGGTCTTTGGTTGCTTTAACTGGGCAGCGTCTCCTGTCTTTCCTCGTCCCCCCATTGGTATTCTGTGACTGCCAGCTGCCGGGGCAGCTCTGGCCTCTCCCTTCCCTGCTGGGGCTTCTTTTGCAGGAGCTGGGTCACCAGCGTCCAGGGTGCCTGCCCATCAAAGCGATGCAGGCACAAAAGGTTCCCTCACGGGCTGCCGGCCAAATCCGGGGACGCCGTCCCCGCACCAGGCTCCCATTCAGACTGGATTAGCTCCGCTTTGCTTTCGGGGAGATGCTCTTCCAGCTCAAGAAATGTGTATAGGACTGTCTTGAGATTTGGCTGCTGGTGGACCGAAGGGCGGCGGCGGCTACGCTCCGGTGCATGCACCAAGGCAGAGAGAATCCGTTGCCTTGCGGAGGAGGAATTGAGGGCCGTCTGGGTGCCAAGGGCGGTGACACACTGGCCCATTTCATCTGCAACGGGCATGGATTCCAGCCAACCCAGGTGACCCACAGGGGCATGCACGTGTCCTAGCTGGGTGGATGAAGGTTGAGCATCCCAGGACATGTGGCTGCTTTTCTGGAAGCAAAAACCCCAGGTAAACACCAGGATCACAGTAAGGATGGTGAAGCCACCTGCCTCCACAGGGATTGTCTTTATGAAGTTAAAATAATAATAATAATAATAATAATAATAATAATAATAATAATAATAATAAAATAAAAGGAATAATGGGAATTCCACCTTCTCTGCTCCCCTCTGTCATGATTTTATTTCAAATTCCTGGACTGTTTCTTAAGAAGGCCATTTGCAGCCAGGCGCAGTGGCACATGCCTGTCCCTCCCAGAAGCCTGGGGAGGCTGAGGCAGAAGGATCACGAGTTCAAAGCCAGCCTCAGCCTTGATGAGGTGCTAAGCAACTCAGTGAGACCCTGTCTCTAAATAAAATAAAAAATAAGGCTGGGGATGGGCTCAGTGGTCGAGTGCCCCTGAGTTCAATTTCTGGTACCAAAAAGAAAAGAAAAAAGAAAAAGAAAAAAAAAAAGGAATACCATTTGCCCCAAAGCTTAAACTGTCAATCATCAGCTTGGACAGCAACTTGTTTTTTTTTTTTTTTTTTTTTTTTTGGGGGGGGGGGTTGGTACTTGGGATTGAACTCAGGGGCACTCGACCATCAGGCCACACCCTTTTTTGTATTTTATCAGAGACAGGGTCTCACTGAGTTGCTAAGTGCCTCGCCGTGGCTGAGGCTGGCTTTGAACTCGCGATCCTCCTGCCTCAGCCTCCCAAGTGCTGGGATTTCAGGCGTGCGCCACCGCACCGGCTTGACAGCAACTTTGACCTTCAAAAATGAGGACTTGATCTCAAGGTTCAGCCTCCGGTTTCCATGCAAGGTGGTTCCACACATGTGGTTTGGTCACGGAATCACCCATACTCTGTATTCAGTCTTCATTCACGGTTTTGCAAGCTACTCATCCGCCAAACCCAGGTGTGTGTCACTCAACCACTTGGAGGGCTTCTGGAAACTCCATGGAGAATCACTGGCAGAGTTCACTTTGGAAAAATGAAGAAGCGAGAGTCCCATAGTCTCATAAGATTGCAGCAGCAGTCAAGAACCCATTCAAAAAGAATCGAGCTTGCACCTGCTGCTGCCTCCTTGTCGCTCCAACTTTTCGTTGCATCCAAGCCATCATCCCATTGGATGGTGCTGCCCACACCTAGGGAGGGTCTCCATTTCTGTTGGCTATGCCCCATGCCAGTCATTCCTAGACACACCCTCAGGGACACGCCCATAAGGCTCTTGATCCAATCAAGTTGAAGATTCAAATTAACCATTGTCCCCGGCTCTTCTGCACGTTTTGCATTTGAGATGCAGATGGGTGACAGGCAGCTGCGTACACATCTGGAGTTCGGAGGCCAGATTTGGACGGAGGAGGGCGAGGCCACATTCGAGGTTTTTTTTTTTTTTTTTTTTTTTTTTTTTGTTTTTTTTTTTTGGTACCAGGGATTGAACTCAGTGGCACTCAACTACTGGGCCACCTCCCCTACCCTTTTTTTGTATTTTATTAGAGACAGGGTCTCCCTGAGTTGCTAAGTGCCTCGCCATGGCTGAGGCTGGCATTGAACTCCCAATCCTCCAGCCTCAGCCTCCCAAGTGCTGGGATGACAGGCATGCGCCACCGTGCCCGGCTATTCTAGTTCCTTTTATCCTTGATTGTCCAGAGTCACCACCCAGCTCTGTGGTGTAGCATCCGTCTCAATCTGATTGTGAACGTGACACGCTTCCACCTTCTACCACTGGGGCGTGGATAGCCCCTGAAATAAAGGCGTTCTGCAGGTTCTGAGGCTGTCTGTGTTTCCTCATTGTCACAAGACCAGCAGAAGAGGAAGAGAGAGAGAGAGCCTTCATTTAAAGGGTGGTTTGAGCTCCATTAAAAATCCGAGTGTGTGAGTTATTTTAAGACGACCAACTCTAGCCTTTCGCTGCAAATGGACCTGCTGTGCGCTGTACGTATATTTCTGGGACACGCACAGCATGAAGGCACTTGAGTGTTTGTCGCAGGTCAAACCTGTAAGTTGAGTGATCTAATATTGTTTCCAATTAGTGGAGATTTAGTGAATGCATTTATACCCCTTGGATGCTCATTGATGTCCATCTGTGTATGTTATATCAACACTGCATAGTGGCTATCAGCTCAGAGGACTTTGTGGATGTATCTATATATATTTTCCATTTTCCACTGTCTGATGTCTGCAGGATGATACCCTTCAACGATGCAAAAGGGTCCAACAGCTATTTTTCAGCAATGATTCTGCGAGACCTTAACAACCATCGTCTTTAGTATCAAATCCAGGAAAATTACAAATTCCACATTTCACAAGGGCACGGACTTAAGCCTCAGATCCATTTTTCTTCATTTGTCCTGAATATTGTAGCTATTGTGTGTCCTAGGACCAGCCAAGTCTGTCCGATTAAAATGCATATCAGAGGTTTTCATATTCACAGTATAATGGAGTAATTTTTTTTTGTTTGTTTCTGGAAAATGGACAACTGAAATTAGTTATTCAAGCCTTAATAGAAGGAAAAAATCTCACAGTATGAAAATATGAGAGTGATCATAGACAAATATGCTCAGCATGGAAAGAAACACAAGTTGACTGTAACACAAGGTCAGGAAGCAGTTCAGTTAAACCACATTGAAGGTCTCTTTCTTTCAAGGTTGTGTGTAACAGACAGAGTTGTCCAGATGGCTCCAGATATATCAAAACTTGCCTAGTCTCCATCATTCTTTTGTACAAACTAACAAAATGTTGAATTTACTAAGGGATGTAGAAGAACCCCAAAGCCAATGAAGAAATGTAGGATTTTTTTACAGGAGATGATGCAGTATGTTAATTTTGCCAAATTTTTTTCAAAGTTGACTCCGTTGTGTGCAACACGAAGCTACTGAGAACCCCAGTGGAAACTGTTTTGGGGTCACTGTCTTTGCCCATTTTCTGTGGCTATAACTGAAGGCTAGAGACTGGGTACTTTATTAAAAACTGAAGGTTTATTCAACTCATGGTTATGGAGGCTGAGTGGTCCCGGGAGAGGAAATTATACTTCAAGAGGAACTTCTTGGGGGTAGAAACTCTGCAGAATCCTTGAGATGGTGCAGACCAGCACAGAGCCAGGAAAGACCTCACATTTATAACAAACAAGATTCCCTGACAATTTCTTAATCCATTAACCATGAAATTCTGAATGAATCCATCCATACATGAACACAATTACCTGGACAACGCCCCACCTGGATAAGAAGAGGTATGGTCCTTTCAGAAATTAAATTCAAAGTGGGAGACAAATTATCCCAGTATAAATCTGCCACGATTAAAATTGGGTGGTGCGATGTTAATGGCGTGATAATACAATAAAATGATAATACAATAAAATTAATGCAAGAAAGAGCAATTGGAAAAGCAAGAAAAAAGAAGAGAGAAAAAAAAGCACTGTTTTAGAAAATCTAATACAGATTAATAAATATTTCAGTTCGCTGTTAAGGGAAAGATAAAACTGATTTAATATCTACTTCAACTCCAGGAATAAATATAGTGGTTAAGAGTCCCCCTTCCAGTTCACAAAAGAATCTCTCTCGCATCCTGATAAACAACACAAGAGAAATATGTGTAGTCTTTTAAAGTTAAAAGTAATATTTTAAAATATCCATTAACACCTCGGGGACGGAGACGCACAGTCCTGAGTGCCACGTGGTGTCCATGGAGACTGGTTCTAGACTCACTTACAGAAACTAATTTTCACGGATGCTCAAGAGCTTGTGTTTGCATATACCTCATGCACCTTGTCCCTCCTGCCAGAAATCGCCTCTAGGTTATTTATACGACCTAATACACTGTAAAGGCTTGCACACAGTCATTGTCAACCTGTATGCTCTGCGTTGAGGAAAGATCGTGCATATCAGTGTCTGTATGTTCATTTGACAATATTCTGCAGCCACAGTTGGTGAATAGATGCAGAACCTCCGGATTGAGAGAGCCAAATGCATCAACGCAATTCCAAAAGGAACAACCTCGTAGAGGGGAGAAATGGTTCAGTCCATGGCTGGCCAACTCCATGGCTCTGGCCCAAGGTGAGGCAGGACAACATGGCGGCAGGGCCCGGAGGAGGAGAGCAGCTCAGGACGTGGCACCAGGAAGCAGAGAGAGCTCTGCTCACCAGGGACAGGAGAGAAACCCCAAAGGCACAGCCCAAGGACCCCCTCCTCCAGCCACACCCCACCTGCCTATATACAGTCACCACCCAGTGAGTCCATTCAAGTGGATTAATCCACTATTAGGTTACACCTTTCATAACCCAATTATTTCACCTCTGAAAAGAAAACATAATGGTGTAAAAGTCTATTTGGGGTCATGGATTCAAAAGTTCAGTCCATGGTTGGCTAACTCCATGGCTCTGGCCCAAGGTGAGCCAGGACAACATGGCGGCAGGGCCCGGAGGAGGAGAGCAGCTCAGGACGTGACACCAGGAAGCAGAGAGAGAGCTCTGCTCACCAGGGACAGGAGAGAAACCCCCAAGGCACAGCCCAAGGACCCCCTCCTCCAGCCACACCCCACCTGCCTACAGTCACCACCCAGTGAGTCCATGCAAGTGGATTAATCCACTATTAGGTTACACTTTTCGTAACCCTATTATCTCACCTCTGAAAAAAGAAAACATAATGGTGTAAAAGTCTATTTGGGGTCATGGATTCAAAAGTTCAGTCCATGGTTGGCTAACTCCATGGCTCTGGCCCAAGGTGAGCCAGGACAAAATGGCGGCAGGGCCTGGAGGAGGAGAGCAGCTCAGGACATGGCACCAGGAAGCAGAGAGAGCTCTGCTCACCAGGGACAGGATAGAAACCCCAAAGGCACAGCCCAGGGACCCCCTCCTCCAGCCTCACCTCCCTATATACAGTCACCACCCAGTGAGTCCATACAAGTGGATTAATCCACTGATTAGGTTACACCTCCCATAACCTAATCATTTCACCTCTAAACCTTCTTGCACTGTCAAACACATGAGCTTTTAGGGGACACTTCATATCCACAGCATAACAGGTGGATAACAAAGATTCCAAAAGGAAGATGAAATAAAGACATCCTTGGGTAAACACACCCTGAGTGAGTTCATTCCCTGTGGTTCTGCTCTGTGAGATATGTTTTTAAAATAAAGATGAAATGAAAAGCAAAGTACCTTCCGAATGAAGGAAAAATAACAGCAGATAAACACACAGTTATATAAGGAGAAAAGAATGACAATGGAAAAGGTAAATATCTGGATTAGACACAAAATGCCTTTTCTAAGTGTCTGTCTTCGGATTCTTTTAACAAGTGTTGGTGGCTTGGAACAACAACAAAAAAAAAAATTGCAAACTTGTTTTTGTTAGATTTCTCCATTTGGTGGAGAAGCAAACTGAAAAATAATGAGAACCTAAAGGGCAGGAGAAAAATAAACACAATTATTCTGTTATAAGGTCCTTGGGTTGTTTGTGGGTTTTTTTTGAAAAGTGGTGTGATTTTTTTTTAAAGGAGTCTATGATAAGTTGATAAAGATTGGAGTCCCTAGAGGAGTACTGCAACAGAATATTCTGAGATAAATGGACATTATCTTAGTCAGCGTAGGCTGCGGTAAAAAAAACGCCCCAGCCCGGGTGACTTAGAGACCCCAGACCCTGACAGCTCTCAGCTCTGCAGCTGCAGCCCGAGGTCCAGGCAGGGCAGACGCAGGGTCAGCTGAGGGCTGCCTCCTGGCTCCTACATGGGTCCTCACAGGGTGGAAGGGCAGGGGGCTCTCTGGGTCTCTTTGCTAAGGACCCTCATCCCACGCATGGGGTTCCACCTTTATGACCTCAGCACATTCCGGAGCCCCACCTCCTAACACCAGCACTTGGGGAGAGCAGATGTCAAGATATGAATCTAGGGAAGACCCAAACCTTCAGACCACAGAAGAGACCACGTCTGTGCAGAAGTTCTGTTATACATACAGGATGTCGTTTCCCACGGGAGCAAGGCCAGCATCTGTGACTCCAACAAGATTCTTCTTACGAGGTCCCCTAAGCACCTCTGGTGTTCCCGAGGCAAGACGTACCCTTATGTGCATCAATGACTCTATTCCTACAAAACAGAGAAGAGCACGTTATCCTGAAATCTCCCTAAAACATAAGAGGCGAACAAGACAAGAACAACTCAGAGAAGGAAAAGTTGACTTGGGGCTCACAGTGTCAGAGGTTCAGTCCATGGTGGGCCGACTCCATGGCTCTGGCCCAAGGTGAGGCAGAACAAAATGGCGGCAGGGCCTGGAGGAGGAGAGCAGCTCAGGACATGGAACCAGGAAGCAGAGAGAGCTCTGCTCACCAGGGACAGATTAGAAACCCCAAAGGCACAGCCCAGGGACCCCCTCCTGCAGCCACACCCCACCTGCCTGTGTCACCACCCAGTCAGTCCATCCAAGTGGATTAACCCACATACTAGGTTACACCTTTCATAACACAATTATTTCACCTCTGAAAAGAAAACATCATGGTGTAAAAGTCTATTTGGGGTCATGGTTTCAGAGGTTCAGTCCATGGCGGGCCGACTCCACGGCTCTGGCCCAAGGTGAGGCAGAACATCATGGCGGCAGGGCCTGGAGGAGGAGAGCAGCTCAGGACGTGGCACCAGGAAGCAGAGAGAGCTCTGCTCACCAGGGACAGGATAGAAACCCCAAAGGCACAGCCCAGGGACCCCCTCCTCCAGCCAGACCCCACCTGCCTATATACAGTCACCATCCAGTGAGTCCATTCAAGTGGATTAATCCACTATTATGTTACACCTTTCATAACCCAATAATTTCACCTCTGTAAAGGAAACATAATGGTGTAAAAGTCTATCTGGGGCTCATGGTTTCAGAAGTTCAGTCCATGGCTGGCCAACTCCATGGCTCTGGCCCAAGGTGAGGCAGAACAAAATGGCGGCAGGGCCTGGAGGAGGAGAGCAGCTCAGGACGTGGCACCAGGAAGCAGAGAGAGCTCTGCTCACCAGGGACAGGATAGAAACCCCCAAGGCACAGCCCAGGGACCCCCTCCTGCAGCCACACCCCACCTGCCTGTGTCATCATCCAGTGAGTCCATTCAAGTGGATTAATCCACTATTAGGTTACACTTCTCATAACCCATTCATTTTACCTTCATTAACAGGAGGTTTGCAGGGATATCTAATCTCCAAACCATAACTACTCCCAAGTTTGTAGAACTTGTAAAAAAACTATTTAGAATTTTCAAACCTGTTTTCCTAACTGTAGGCAGAATCTTCCATGATACTCAATAGACATGTGGGTACTGTTTGTAAAGATTTGCAAGGATTTTTCCACCATTAACTCTTATATTTTGCCAGAGTTTTCGAAGTCACGTGGTTTCCCAGGGCCTATTTTAACAAGTGCTACAATCAGTTCATGGAATAACATTAAGTTTCATAGTTATACATGGGAAAAACATATCATAGGGTCAGGCCATTGGAATTAATGTTTTTCTTGCCCACAACCTAAATTCTGCAAGTAGCTCATGGTACCCGTTGTTAATGCCGTATTTCACCACATGATCATCACAGATTTTATGCCACTTTTTTGCAAAAAAGAAGAATGCGACCATTACACAAAGGAATGCTTTAAAAAAAAAAATATCTTGCTGGTATTGCTCAAAAAATCATTTAAACTGTCATTGGTGCAGGTTGCATAGAATATTTGATGAATAGTTCAAATTGACACACATCATTTCTTCTAGACAGTATAAGGAAAAAGATTCCCATCTGCAATATAATTAGTACATTGGTAGCTTTGGGTTTGGTGCATTATGGTCAAACATTACACTCGAGGAAATTTATGAGTGTTGCAATGTGCAGACTTCACAAAATTTCATCTTCCGTTTCCAAAGATCCTGCACCATTATCATAGGACCGTCCTCAGTGTTGGTGGTAGAAGATGTGTTGTCCTGAAGTGCTCTAAGCCAACCACACAACAGGGATTTTGGAAGTATTGTGTGTCAGCGCATGAGAACTGAGAATTCTAGGCCTGCGACACACAATCTACAAGAAAACCAGTGTGCATCCATGCACCACCATTGAGCCCGTTGCTACTCTGCTCACTTTTATTTATTTGTTTATTCATTTATTTTGGTACCGGGGATTGAACTTGGGGGCCCTCGACCACTGGGCCACACTCCCAGCCCTTTTTTTGCATTTTATTAGAAACAGGGTCTCCCTGAGTCACTAAGTGCCTCGCCATGGCTGAGGCTGGCTTGGACCTCGCGATCCTCCTGCCTCAGCCTCCCAAGGGCTGGGAGGACAGGCGTGCACCACCGCGCCCGGCTACTTTTCACCTTTTAAGTGGTGTGAGAAACAGAATTTGGGCTTGCAATGATTAAGCGAAGATACTTTATAAAGCAATTTCAGGGTGCAATGATGAGGTCGTGCGGAGGATTATAGCGTGAAATAGGGCAATGTTTACCACTGGGGACTCTACGTAGGAGGCTCAGCATCTCTCTCTTAATCCAGGGTCATTCCGCCTCAGAGCCACGTCCCCAGACCTCTGCACATTTTATTTTGAGACAGGGTCTCACTCCGTTGACCAGGCTGGCCTTGAACTTGGGATCCTCCTGCTCAGCGGGACTGTCAACTTGAGGGGGTTAAGAGACGGCTGAGATCAACAGGCTTCGGGGTGTGTCTCCGTGGGGGTGTGTCTAGCAGTGATTGGCATGTGGGAGAGCCAACGGGTGGGGGGGAGGCCCTCGCTGAGTGTGGGCAGCACAGTCCAGCAGATTGGGGACCCGGATGGGACAGAAGGTTGGAAGAAGAAGAAGGAAGCAGCAGCAGATGCAAGCTCGAGTCTTCGTGAGACGGCTGCTGTGGTCCCCTGAGGGCATCAGACTCCTTCTCTCTCGCAAGGTGGACTAGGCCTCTGCTCCTGGACGGGGGGCTGCATGGTTGGTCCCTCTGTTCTGAGGCTCCAGCTGCTTGGTCCGAGCAGCTCCTGGTTCCTCCGGCCTGCAGACGGCCGGCGTGGACCACCCAGCCCCGGGGGGTGTGAGGCAGTCTGACAAATCCCCTGTTGATCATCATACCTACCCGCGTAGCCCATTGGTCCTGTTCCTCTAGAGAACCCTGAGAAATACCCTGCTCGGCCTCCTGAGTCGCGGGGACGGCAGGTGTGCGCCATGACCCCGGAGGGAGGGACAGCCTTCAGTGGTCACCAGCTGATCTGGCCCAGGCCCGCCTGGTGGACACCCAGGTTCCCAGGTTGGGGTGGGCTCCTTCCTCGAGACCTGACTCTTCCCACGGTTGACGTCGTGACCCGGCTTCTGACTCCTTCTCCGCTCACCCACCTCCTATTCTCCCTCCGGACTGTCCCCTGACTCCGAGGCTTGCGTCTGGCTCGTGTCAATCATGCCCCCTCAACACTGGATTCTTTTTCAGATCGCGGACCCTGTCCATTGGCCCTCTGTTTCTATAACAAAACACCTGAGATAACGAACTTATAAAGAGAAAAGGTTGTGGAGGTTCCAGTCTGTGATCGATTGGCCCCTTTGCTTTGGGAATGTGTGACCACCGGGCACAGGCTGTGTCCTGTTCAAGAGCAGAGTCCTCTCGACTGGTCCCTTCTCACACATGACCAGGAAATGTGGTGCATTCAAACACCTGGATGTTGACCTCCTTTTGATTCATCCTTGTTCCCTTTCCCAACTCATGAAACCCTCCAGCCTCAAACCACGGCTTCCTCGTGCTTGGGCTGATCGCAGTACACACTAACGTGGGGGCCTCGAATTCCTGGGTGACAGCCTTCAATCCCCTTGTTGCGGGGGAAGTTTGTGAAAGTGAAAATAAATAAATAAATTCAAGAGAAATGAAATCTGCCGGGCACAGTGGCGCACACCGGTCCTCCCAGCAGCTCCGGAGGCTGAGGCAGGAGGATCGCAACTTCAAGGCCAGCCTCAGCAAAAGCAAGGTGCTAAGCCACTCAGTGAGACCCTGTCTCTAAATAAAATACAACAAAGGGCTGGGGAGGTGGCTCAGTGGTCGAGTGCCCCTGACTTCAATCCCCAGAACCCCTCAAAACAAATTGTAAAAAATTTAAAAAATGGGATTGTGCCACTACTCTGCTTGAAATTCTTCAAGGACTTTCTTTGTAACATTAGACTAATCTAAATTGTTTACGTGGTCTAGATCGAACCTGCTTGATCCATCTTGTCCCCACTTCTGCCCCTCCCCCCCCAGGATATCACACCATAATGATAAAATGTTACTACGGGACCACAGAGCACATGTCCATTGGCCCTCTGTTTCTATAACAAAACACCTGAGATAACGAACTTACAAAGAGAAAAGGTGGTGGAGGTTCCAGTCTGTGACGGATTGGCCCCTTTGCTTTGGAAATGTGCCAAAGTCGCACATGGTGGCAGGAAGCAGGCGACAGAGCCAGACTACTGGGATCATGAGCTGGGAAGCGAAGTAGACAGGAGGCCAGGGTCCCTCAATGCCACTGAAGGTCATGCTTCAAGCAGCTAAGTGACCTCCCCTAACTGTGCCACACCGGAGACCAAGCCTTGAAGCCACAGGCCTTTGGGAGACATTCAGCGTCCAAACTATAGGGCTGCAGATGTAGCTCAGGGGTAGAGGACCTACCCAGCATGCATCCCCAGAACTGCAATCAATCAATCAATCAATCAATCAATCAAAACTACAGCACAGCTGAGAAAGGGAGTCGACCATTTCCCAAACATAAGCAGAGTTCCTGGTCTTAATGATGAGAAGGAATGTGAACCTCAAGGTGGGCTTTGCTGAACCCGTGTAGGTTGGCTTGTAGCCCTGCGTTGAGACTGTAAGTCTTTTCCAGAAGACAGCTTCTGCGTCTGTTGTAGAGACAGAAGGTTTGCCCCCGAATTACCAAGATCTCCCTTACCTGACTTTCTTGTCCCTCTGATCACAGCTTTCCGTAAGCCCTAGTGTCACAAGTCCTATTATCATCACGTCTCGCGGTATTCAATATCCATAGAAGGGATGCGGGTTCCTTTAAAAAAAAAAAAAAAATTCGGACCCTACCAGAGGATTAGTTTGGTAAGGCTGCCTTAACAAAAGATCCCAACCTGGGTGTCTTAAACGACAGACATCTCTCTCCCCCAGTGCTGGAGGCTGGAGGCCCGAGGTCCAGGTGTGGGTGAGGCTGGCTCCTCCTGAGGCTTCTCTCCTGGACTTGCAGAGGCTGTCTTCTCCCTGTGACCTCTCTCGGGGTGCATCTGGGTCCTTGTCTCCTCTTCTTACAAGGACCCCAGTCCTGCTGGGTCAGGGCCACCCTGGGGACCTTGCGGCACCTCTGTCCCCTCTCTAAAAGACCCGTCTCCACACACACAGGCGTGTCCCAAGGTCCTGGGGTCAGGGCCACCCTGGGGAGGTCACTGCACCGCCATCACCTTTGGCAACGATGCCACCTCCAAACAGAGTCACATTCTGAGATACTGAAGGTGGGAGGAACTGCAACCTCTACTATTTGGACGCTCAGAATTTCGTCCACTAGAAATCACCCCAGTGTTTGGTTGTCATCTTTTACCGAAGAGAAAGCACGGAGTGTGTTCTCCAGCTTAACTAATCACCTACTGTCTACCTGCCTATCTCCTGTTGACCTCTCCGCCCATCTACCTACCTGCCAATCACACCGCCAGCGTCTTTTCATGATCTAGCTGCCTAATATCTGTCTCTGTATCTTCTACCCGTCCATCTGTCATGTACCCGTCCGCCCACTCATCACAGCTGCATTCCGAATGTCCTCGAGTTCAGAGCTTCCACATGTGACTTGGGGACAGGGGACGGGGCTTGGGGGGGGGACGCCCCCGCAATTCAACCAGCTGTAACCACCTGACACGTCCTTCGCGCTCCCTGAGCTGTCTGTCCAAGACTGTCTCTTGGCACGATCTCACCGTCCAGATGACGGGCGCGGGGCGAGGACCCGTCTTTGGATTCTCAGAGGCAACCTGCAGAGACCAGACTGGGGCTGGGATCCCGATGAACGGGGGGGGGGGGGGGGGGGGGGGGTCAACGGCCAGCCTCGGGGTAGGATGATCCGAAAGCTGTTACGTGCATGTGACGCGGGAGTCTGTGAGCCCTTCACGGGATCGCAAGGGAGGTCCGCACAGCTGGCTCGTGAGCTCACCTCGTTTGCTGACTTCTCTGGGCCTTCAATGGGGAGAATCTCTGCAAAAGCTGGACATGGTGGAATTCATTCGCCACACCCCAGGTCTCTTGGGAACGTGTGACACTAAAACTTGAACAGTTGAATCACGTCCCAGAGGAAGGCTTTATTTGTAGGGAAGGGCCAGGATGTTGCTACCTTGGTGGACAATTCAGTAGCTTCCAGCGTGTGCTGGGAAACCAAGGAGGTGAGCGTCACCGACTCAGAATGAAAATTGAGGCCCTGTTGTTTTCCAGCCGGCCGCGCACAACGTTGGGGACAGCGCTTACCACAGCCTGTGATGAGAAAACGAGCTAAATATATTTTTTTTTTTTTTTTTTTTTGATACCGGGGATTGAACTCAGGGCACTCGACCACTGACACATCCCCAGCCCTTTTTTCGTATTTTCTTAGAGACAGGGTCTCGCTGAGTTGCTTAGGGCCTCACTTTGGCTGAGGCTGGCTTTGACCTCGCGATCCTCCTGCCTCAGCCTCCCGAGCCGCAGGAATTACAGGTGTGCGCCACTGCGCCCGGCTCAGAGACACCTTTTCGATGCAAATGCCCATGCTCGTAACCAAAATATCTTCCACGTGTCACGATGACCATCTGGGGGGGAGAAATAGAATGATTTGTGCCAATCGTGTAAGCAGGGAGATTTTTCCCATTCAGAAGAGTAATCGCAACCGTTCTGAATAATGGCCAGATCGCAGGTTTAAAAATGAAGGGCGCGGAACAGATACCGCATCTGACGTGGCTTCAGAAAGGGCCATCCTGCCCATCTCCCTCCTGCAGCACCTAAGTCCTGACCGTCGGCAAAGAGAGGAGGGTTTCTAGGACTCCTCTGAGCCCCGGCACATGGAAGTAATCTCCAACAGCCCTTCAACAGCGCAGGAAGGAGGAGTATTCAAGGGCTTATAGATTTACAACAAAACTGCCTGTCTTCAGCTACAGATGACGAGCCCTTGGGGTGATCGGAATTGCGTGGTTGTCCATGCATGGTCACCCGAGCCCTCCGTGACGGCATTGGCATCTTCGGAATTGTTCCCTCTGTCTCAGTGTCGGCACGGCAGCCAGCCTTTAATTGCATTCATCATCAGAGGGAAGAATGAGCAGGATAGATCTGCACAGCTGGCCGGGGTCCCGCGCCCTGTTCCCTCAGACATCTGGTCGACCGAGGGAGCGGCGCCGCGGGCTCTGTCGGTGAGGATGGCGGGATTCCTGTTGCACCCGTCGCCTGGGTGTCTGGCTGAGGCTGGCATCGCGTGGCTGCTGTGCCGTGCTTGCGTGGAAAAGAGAGCTCTGTGTCCTTGATTTTCTCATAATTGTCCAAGATGCAATCCAGCGCCTCCACCCGGTGCGTCCTGGGTGACCCGGGAAGCCACTTGGCAGGGGTTTGGTTGAATTGGCTTGGGTGAAGTTGCACACGCACCTCCACGGAATGAGGCTGATGTATGATGGGGAAACCAGCCGGGGTTGCCTCAGGTGATTGAAATAGACTATATTGAAAAATCCAGTTCCCTTTGAACCTTTCTCCTGGTTTAGGGGCCTCCCTGTTTCTGGGCCAAATCGTTGTCTCTCCTCCTATCTATTTTCACTTTATTTTTTTTGTTCTCATTTTTTTGGTTTGTTCTAATTAGTGATGCATGACTATTTTCACTCTTTGTGACTTCAGTTACTCATAGGTTCTATGATCTGTGAGCCAAAAACTATGATCCAAAAACTCTAAAGGAGGGGTTTCGGGAAAAAATTCAAAAGTTTTCGGTTGTGTGCCATTCTGCGTAGTATGATGAAGTCCTGCACCAGTCTGCCTTGTGCTTCCTGAGATGTCAATTATTCCTTCGTCCAGTGTATCCGTGGTATATATGCTACCCCCCTGTTAGTTATTTACGAGTTGTCTTGCTTATCAATAGATGGTTGCAGTATCTAACATTCTTATGTATATAATGAGTTTAGTACTAACTGGTGGTCTCAGGTAGGCACTAGAAGTCTTTAAATGTATCCCCCCAAAAATAAGGGGACAGAGATTGCTACAACTCATTTTTATGTAGGGCTTCTTAGACCTGTCGTGGCCTAACTCTCTATTATTTGATTTCCCTTCTTTGGCTCTGTTCTATTTCATACAATTATTTCTTCTTCCTTTTCTTCCTGTTCAGAAGGCTCTCTTCCATAAAAGGACAAATCATGATGAATATCTAAGGCTTTAATATTTACCTTTAATACTGACTAATAGTCATACTTTTAAAATATATACCATTGGTGTTTGGGGTTTTTAAGCACTTTATTTTTTCCAGTGTCTCTCAAAGACCAAACCTGCTCAATCTGGTCTGTATAAGATTTTTTTTTTTTTTTTTTTTTTGTACCGGAGATTGAACTCAGGGGCACTCGACCACTGGGCCTGGGCCCCATCCCCAGCCGTTTTTTGTATTTTATTAGAGACAGGATCTCATTGATTTGCTAAGTGCCTCATCGTTGCTGAGGCTGGCCTCTAACTCACGATCCTCCCGCCTCAGCCTCCCAAGTGCTGGGATGACAGGTGTGCGCCACCGCACCTAGCTACATAGGGTATTTACCCCAGCACCTAGCTTCAATTTCCACATCCAGATCTTTGGCTTTAACTGTATATGAAAGTCAGGAAGAAGTCAGAATGAGACAGAGGTAAGAACCAGAAACCTGCTCTGGTTGTCACGCCTGTGAACTGCATCTGACTTTTCTTCGCCGTCTTTTGCAAAGATCGAGGGGGTGCCTATTAAAATAAGAGACTCTCAAGGAGGCCGGCATACCCACTCACGCTCTTGATGTGAATGGAATCAAGGAGGAAGCCAAGCCCTTCTGGCAGCATCGAGCCTCCCCTGAGTTAATTGCCATGCATTGTTACCTGGGTCCTTCAGTCAATGCCCCTGGGGCCAGGAGTGGACCCCCAACACCGTTAACGAGGGCCCAGAAGGAACCGAAGGAAAGCTTTAGGAAATCACCAACTGTGCAAGATCCACGTCAGCTTCAGAAAGAGAACAACCACAGACGCGGGCATGCCCACCTCCCGCCCTGTGTGGTCCCACCTGAAGACATTTATCTCCGGACTCTCCACGGTCTTTATGGTGGATGGTAGAATCCCAGTCGGACCTTGTGTGTGCAGGCACAGGCCTCCTTTGGTTGCAATAGTGCAAAGTGTCTATTCATAGTCTGCAGTTAGGGTCTGGCCTTGGAAAATATAGATCGAAGCCGGGTGCAGTGGCGCACGCCTGTCATCTCGGCACTTGGGAGGCTGAGGCAGGAGGATCGCGAGTTCAAGTCCAGCCTCAGCCATGGCGAGGCCCTCAGCAACTCCGTGAGACCCTGTCTCTAATAAAATACAAAAAAAGGGGCTGGGGATGGGGCCCAGTGGTCGAGGGCCTCTGAGTTCAATCCCAAGTACAAAGCAAAACAAAACTAAAAGAAAAGAAAGAAAGAAAGTAAAAGAAAAATATAGATGGAAAAAGAGTGAGTCCCTGAGTGAGACTCTGATGAAGGGTATTTGTAATGAGAACGTGTGTCTTTATTTCACTCTATCTGATAAGAATTCCCTGTCCGCTCTCTGTCCTGACACTCAGAAAGTTCTCTCCGCACACGAAATCCCACCGAAGCCAACAGGATCTCGATTTCACGCACCCCAGACCCACATCTCCCAGTGTCACGAATCCCCAGACGTGCGATCATGCCTGACTGAGTTGCTATTTTGAACCACTGAAATGATTCTACTCGGAAGCGAGGAATTCACCGACCCAGGCTCTGATGTTGTTCGGTTACTAGGAAACCTGGGTCAGCTGAGGCTATTAGACGATTTAGCTGACAAGAATACAGCTTAGCCGGGAGCGGTGGCGCACCCCTGTCATCCCGGCACCCGGGAGGCTGAGGCAGGAGGATCGCGAGGTCATGGCCAGCCTCAGCCAAAGTGAGGACCTAAGCCACTCAGTGAGACCCTGTCTCTAAATAAAATACAAAACAGGGCTGGGGATGTGGCCCAGTGGCCAAGTGGCCCCGAGTTCAATCCCTGGTACAAAAAAAAAAAAAAAAAAAAAAAACAGTCCTAGAATCACTAGAATGATTTACAGCCTCACATTGCTTAACAACAGAGAGACACACTTGTTGATGTTTTTTGGTGGTGCATTATAGTTTTAGTTAATAGTGGGGCTCCTTTTGAGATCGTCTAACTCACTGTCAGTTTCTGGTACTTTCGTATGTCCTCCTCTCCCTCTCCTCTTCTGGTCTCCCTTCGATTGTGATCCTCCTGCCTCAGCCTCCCGAGCTGCCGGGATGACAGGCATGCGCCACAGTGCCTGGCTCCTTTCATGATGCCATTTTTGGTTTGGGGCAGTACTGGGGTTTGAACGCAGGACCTTGCACGCACCAGACAAGTGCTCTACCACTGAGCCACGCCCATCGGATTAACCACGGTCGACCGTTTTTTTTTCCTGGGCACTTAACAACAACATGCCTTTGGCGTCAAGCATACAGATTTCAAAGAGCATTTCCTTGACTTTCTGGTGACCAGTGCGAGATGAGCCTGCATCTTTGAGTTATTCCCTCCCTGAGGGGCTGCAGAAGCAACAGCTTCGACAAACAGTGATAAAATCATCCTTGGGTGTTGGTTTCAGGATCCACGGACGCTCACGTCCTGTAGATCAAATGCAGCTGTCTGCACCCACGACCCTCTCCCATGTGCCTTAAATCACCCCAGATTATTAATACAATGTAAATGGTGGGTCAGTGGTGGTTACAATGTATCACTTAGAGAGTAACATCAAGAGAAAGGACTCTAAAAATGTGCAGTAGAGATGTAATTTTTTTTTTTTTTTTTTTTTTTTTTTTTTTTTTTTTTTTTTTGGTACCAGGGACTGAACTCAGGGGCACTCGACCACGGGACCACATCCACAGCCCTTTTTTGTATTTTAGTAGAGACAGGGTCTCACTGAGTTGCTAAGTGCCTCACCATGGCTGAGGCTGGCTTTGAACTCGCGATCCTCCTGCCTCAGCCTCCCAAGTGCTGGGGTGACAGGCGTGCGCCACCGCGCCCAGCAGAGATGTAATTTTTTAAAATATTTTTTGATCTGCATTTGTTTGCATCCCTGGATGGAGATCTCACAGGGGTGGACGGCCCGTGTGCGGTCATTTCTTTCCAAAGACATTTCACAGACCATCAAAACTGGGCTCATTCGTGCAGGTTTTCTAAATGCCGGTGGCCCCGTGACAGGTGCATTTGCGGATGGACATTTCAAGCGCCATCTAGTCCTGTGGGACAAAAGCACCCGATGACCCTTAAGGATCATGGAAGGAATCATCGGGAATGAGATGCCTTCCCTGCGTAGTTGGGCCATCAACCAAAGCGGGAGACTAAGGAGGAGATGTGGATCGCACTTGCTTTCCGACTCCTGCTGGTTTCTATTTTCGTGTGACTATCTGGGGCAGACCAGTAATGAGGCCAGCCTCCTGCCTTCCCGTGGTGAGGGCCACAGATCCCGGACCCAACCGGGAGCCCTCGTCACGGGGAACTTTCCAGACTTGGCTTCTCTCTCTGCCGGCCCCTTCGTAGAATCTTCTCTGTGCTTCCCTGTAAAAAAAAAGAAAAGAAAAAGAGAAGAAAATTTGAAGTGTAAAAATGATACAATCAGGTACTTGGCAAAGAGTCTGCTTCTTGCAAACCGGTATGTCGCTCAGATGAATGCGCGTAACACCGCAAGGAAAATCTTCCTTGATCTTCTGAAATCACTGCTCATTCCTCCCTCAAAATAAAGGTCTAGTAAAATGCCGAGAAAAAGGCAGGCAGGGAGAAAGGAGTTTGAGGACAGGCTACTGACTTGGTGCATTTTCTGCTGTGATAAAAAAAAGAAGAAAGAAAGAAAAACAACTCTGGGTCAAGGTCAACGATCCACCAGTGGTACTTACACAAAGAGGATCTCGGCATTATTACTGCCTGCGTCCAAGCCTCCCTTCCAACATCACACTCTTTCTTAGGTTTAATTCTTCAGTGGTTGGTAGCAGGGATTGGACCTGGGAGTGCTTGACCAGGGAGCCACATCTGCAGCCCTTTTTAAGTTTTATTTGAGATCGGGCCTCCGTAAGTGGCTCAGGGCCTCACTGAGTAGCTGAAGGTGGCCAGCAACTGGAGATCCTCGGGTCTCAGCCTCCCACGCCACGGAGATTACAGGCAGGCACCACCACCCCCTGTTTTTCAGTTGTGATGCTTTAGTGAACACACCACTGTTGCACACTTCCAAGTCATTTTTCTCAAATACAGGTGAGGATGTGGGGGAAAAGGTTCACTCATCTGTTGCTGGTGGGACTGCAAATTGGGGCAACCACCCTGGAAAGCAGGATGGAGATTCCTCAGAAAGCTTGGAAGGGAACCACCCTGTGACTCAGCTATCCCACTCCTCGGTTTCTACCCAAAGGACTTGAAATCAGCAGACTACAGTGACGCAGCCACATCAATGTTTATAGCAGCTCAACTCAGAATACTTAGACTATGGAACCAACCTAGGTGTCCTTCAACAGATGAATAAATAAAGAGAATGTGGTGTATATGCTCAATGGAATATTACTCAGCCACGAAGAAGACTGAAATGAAGGCATTTGTGGATAAATGGATGGAGCTGGAGAATATCACACTAAGTGAAATAAACCAATTCCAAAACACAAATGATATGCATATGCTAATTCATAATAAGGGGGGGGGGACAGAAATAGAGGTACTTTGGATCAGGCAGAGGGGAGTGAAGGGAGGGGAGGTTATGGGGTAGGAAGGACAGTAGAATGGACGGGACATCAGGACCCTGTGTGCAGATAGGACCACACGACCCGCGTGATTCTACATCAGGTACAACCAGAGAGACTCCATCTATGTAGGTTGTGTCCACGTGCATTGCACCCTCACGTGTGACTCGTTGGAAAACATTTTTAAAAATATTCTGTAAGGCGCTAAATATAAGAGCTGAAATTATAAAACTGTTCGGAAAAAAAAAAAAAAAAAGATTGATTTTCTTTGTTTCAGTTTTGGGACATCGCAACAGGGAGTATTGGTAGTGAACGATTCACCTTTATGGCTGAAAAAAAAAAAAAGAAAAAACTTAATTATTTCTCTGTTTGGGAGAACTTACCTGGCTGCGTTTCACCACGTTCTGCAAAGAGGCAACCCGTCTTCTCCTTACGGAATCTCTTGGGTGCTTATTTTTCATCTTCAATATGATAATTGGGGTGGATTTAATGACACTGAAATCTACAGGATTCGAAATTCCGACGTGTTTCTTGACACTGGTTTTCACATATATGGGTCGTGTTCTGACAGGGGTCTTGCAACATCGGACCTTCATCGGGAGTCCAGTGTGCTCATTTCTGGTACGAGTGGGTGTGATTTATTTCAGACCCAACAGGTTCGGTCAAACAAGACTCCCTGGGCTGGCAAAGCAAGGCCCTAAGCAACTCCGTGAGACCCTGTCTCTAAATAAAATACAAAATAGGGCTGGGGATGGGGCTCAGGGGTCGAGGGCCCTGAGGTCAATCCCTGGTAACAACCCCCCCCCCCCAAAAAAAAAAAAAAGAAAATATTAAGCACTGTGGAGATTGATGTGAATATATTTCCCAATACCAAACTGGATGCTTTAACAGAGATATGACGATAGATTTTATGTTCTATATGTTCACGACGATGACAGATAAAAAAATTAACAACACATTGGCACACTTGGATACAGGTGAGCATTACCTTCAGTATGTAAATGATATCTCCATAAAATTCATTTTAATAAAGGGGTGGATTCCAGAAAGCCGTATGGTTTACTTTAGAAAATCTCATTTTTTTAAAAAAATTTCATGTACGTGTATACTGGAGTGTCATTATTCCTTTATAAATGTACTTAGTAATTATTAGTTTTAAATCAGGATTATAAACCGTGTTTCCATTGACCTGTTTAGACGTACAGCAAACCCGTATCTGCCTTGCAGCTTATATCAGACAAGAAACCCCTTCTTCTCTATCCTGTTAAGTTCCCGAACTGGGGGTTTGCAAATTAAACTGGCCCAATATACATTCGCAAGAGAACAAAGCAGATTTCGATTCACTTTTAGATGGGAATTCACCTGAAAATATGTAACCCAAGGACGTGGTTAGAGTTTGGAGTTTATATGACAACTTAACAGGTGAAGAGGAAGGAGGAAAATGTCCTTGGTGGCAAACAAGGGATGTGCACATCTACACACTCACGGTGGAGACAGGTTATGTGGTGGAAATGAACTTAGCAGGAAATATGAATCGAGAGAAGAGCATTTGGAAGAGGGAAGGAAACTTCAAGAAAATGGAAATGGTCCAGGAAAGTTTAATCCTTGTCCTTTGGAAGATTCTTCTTGGGGTTTGGCTACTTTGTGTGAATGTGGACTTGTTGGAGAGACGGTACCCAGAAAAAGAAATCCAAGCTGATGTTGATCATAATGGACGGACAAAAACTCTCAATCTATCTATCTCTTGGCAAACATGAGATTTGACTTTCAGTAATTATGGTGTGTGTTTTTCCATGACTAATCAGACAATTGTGCTTGAAATTGGTTAAAACTCCCCAAAGGGGAAAATCACCACATCCATAAGATGCAAAAATAAACACATTGGGGCTGTTTTTATTTTCTAAGCCATTTCACTTTACTCATTGATTAAGTAAACCAAGCAGATTGGTTCCAAAGAAGAGCTTTTAAAGACTACAGAGTTTAAAGATTACCAGGAACACGGAAATGCATGTGTAAAGGGAAATTCACCGGGTGTTATGGTTTAGATAGGAAAGTGTCGCCCAAAAGCTCATGGGTGAGACAATGCAAGAAAGTTCAGAGGAGAAAAGAGTGGGTTATGAGAGGTGTAACCGTTATCAGTGGATTAATCCACTTGAATGGACTCACTGGGTGGTGATGGACAGGCAGGTGGGGTGTGGCTGGAGGAGGGGGTCCCTGGGCTGTGCCTTGGGGGTTTCTCTCCTGTCCCTGGTGAGCAGAGCTCTCTCTGCATCCTGCTGCCACGTCCTGAGCTGCTCTCCTCCTCCAGGCCCTGCCGCCATTTTGTTCTGCCTCACCTTGGGCCAGAGCCATGGCGTCGGCCCACCATGGACTGGAAGAGAATGTAGAATTAGAATCACATAACCAGCTCGGTTGTGATTTTTTTTTTTTTTAAATGGGCATATAGAGCTTTGTTTCTTGCTTTTGAGTTATTATAGGAATCAGAAAGTTACAAATAACCAAGAATGATCCAGGTTCTTGTCTCTGGATATGCCAATTCTAAATTTTTCTGTTGAAAGTCCAAATAATCTCTCTCCCCCACAAAAATAGAGAAGCATGTTTTTATTCCATTTGTACCCAAGTGTTTTAATCTGTGAACATCACAGTTCTTTGAATGTGTTGGAAGACCTTGCCAACAATGAGTTAAACTACGTCGTTAACACTCACCCATTTAATGTATTTCATGACTTTCCCGTTCCTTCAAAAATTATCCTTTACAAGATTTTTCTCCCCCATATGATGGACTTATTTACGAAAAGAAAAAAAAAAATAAACTTCCCAAGGAAAAATTATCGATAAACAAACCTACCCAGTTTCCCTAGAGATGCATTTCAAATGTTCACTCAGAAAACAATTACAAGATAAAGCTCCATTTTATGGTGGTACGATCTTGTTTTGGTACAAGTTTTGTCAGTTTCCTGACCTTTCTGACTTCCTTCTGATGCAAACTCAGAATTGTAGTTTGAATGTCAAGCTTGTTATAAATCTTTTTAAAAATTGATAAGGCTCGCCAGCAGAAGTTGTTGTTTGCTTCCTGGCTAACAGTCCTTCCTCGCGGTAATAAGAATATTCTGAGGAATCCGACCTGCAGCGATCTGAACCTCGTCCTGCCTCTCCTCCTTGGGACCCTGCTATGGCTTGGGTATGGGTTGAGTGTGTCCTGTGAAGGTTTATGGGTTGGGATTGTGGGTCCTCAATATGGAGGTATTAAGAGGGATGGCACCTTTAAGAGGTGGGGCTTAACGGGAGATCCTTAGGTCATTGGGGGCGTGGCCTCAGAAGGAAGAGTTCTCATTGGACGTTGGATCCCTCTCACAAGACAGCTGTTATTCAAGGGCAAGACTGACCCCTGTCCTCTCTTTGGCCTCCTGTTCTTGCCTTTGAATCTCCCCCATCTCTCTCAATTCTGCTCTGAGACCATCCAGCATCACGTGCTATAGCCAAAAGGAGCCCCCACCAGAGAGAGTCAGTACCATCGAGTTTGCACTTGGAGCCTCCAAAATTGAGACCTATATGGGCCTCATTCTTCTGGCTTGGACATGATATAGCATCACCCCAGTGTGTAGTCATATCTGCACACAGGGTCTTAATGTCTGATTCATTCTCCTGTCCTTCCTACTCCATACCCCTCCCCTCCCTTCACTCCCCTCTGCCTAATCCAAAGTACCTCTATTTTTCCCTAGCTACCCCCCTTATTGTGAGTCAGCATACCTATATTAGAGAAAACATTTGGCTTTTGGTTTTTGTTTGTTTTGTTGTTGTTTTTGTTTGTTTGTTTTTATTGGTTTTTATCTCTTCGCATGATATTCTCCAGCTCCATCCATTTACTGGCAAATGCCATCGCTTTATTCTTCTTTATGGCTGAGTAATATTCCATTTTGTATATATACCACATTTTCGTTATCCACTCACCTGTTGAAGGGACACCTAGGTGGGTTCCATAGTTTGGCTATTGTGAGTTGAGCTGCTATAAACGTTGAGGTGGCTGTGTCCCTGTGGTATGCTGATTTTAAGTCCTTTGGGTATAAACTGAGGCGTGGGACAGTTAGGTCACATGGTGGTTCCATTCTGAGTTTTCTGAGGAATCTCCATCCTTCTCTCCAGAGTGGCTGCCCCCATTTGCAGTCCCACCAGCAGTGTAGGAGTGTGCCTGCTCCCCACATCCTCACCAACGTCGATGGCTGCTTGAATTCTTGACGATTGCCGTTCTGACGAGGGTGAGATGGAATCTCAGTGCAGTTTTAATTTGCATTTCCCTACTTGCTAGAGGTATGGAACATTTTTTTTTTTTTCGTATTCGAATGCTTCGTCATAAATGCCACAAACTCGAAGACTTGAAACCAGATGTACGCATGACCCCAGGGATTCCACGGAGGCCAGAGTCTGGGCACGGGGATCTCCTGCTGAAGCGATAAGGGGCTGTGTTCTCCTCCGGAGCACAGATCCTCTTCCAAACTCCGACTGCTGGCTGAGAACTGACTTTTCCTGGCCGTGGAAGGGACAATGAGCAAAGGGACTGGCAAGAGCAGCTCTCCTCTTTCTATCCCCGTGGTTTCTTTTTTAAAGGTGAGGTCCATTGGTGATCATTTCTCTCCTGGTTTAACGCAGGTCAATCCCATCAGCTTTTCGGAGTGATCGAAGCTACTCACCCATAGCAGAAGAGCTTCACGGCACCCAAACACAGGGTATATCATACAGGGTACATGGCCAGGCGGTGGGGACCGTGGAACCCTCGTATACCTCCACCTCCCAGACTTAGCGTCAATTCAGATACTCAGTATGGAGGTATTAAGAGGGATGGCACCTTTAAGAGGTGGGGCTTAGCGGGAGATCCTTAGGTCATTGGGGGCGTGGCCTCGGAAGGAACAGGTTTTTTTTTAGACTTTTTGCCTTGCTGTAATAGGACGGAGAGAACCAGCTTTGTGTACCCCCAAGCAATGCCCGTGTGGTTTTTAAGGTCATCTTTCTTCTTGTCCTTCATCCGATAGACTTAATTAAGCTGCAGGTCCCTCCAATGAGGTGTTTAAGAAATGAGATACTAAGTAACTGCTGGTGTTTAAGAAATGAGATACTAAGTAACTGTGGTCCTATGTTCATTTGTGGGGGTATTTTGTTTGTTTGTTTGTTACCAGGGATTGAACTCAGGGGCACTCGACCCCTGGGCCACCTCACCAGCCCTTTTTTGTATTTTATTAGAGACAGGGTCTCACTGAGTTGCTTAGGGCCTCACCATGGCTGAGGCTGGCTTGGACCTCGCGATCCTCCTGCCTCAGCCTCCCAAGTGCTGGGATGACAGGCGTGCGCCACCTCCCCAGCTTCTCTCTTCATTTTTGTTGTTGTTGTTGTTTTATTTTAATTTCTGCCAGCAGGAGATTTCATTTAGGCTCCCTAGAGTTAAGCCAGCCATGCAGATTCCGGACAGAGCCACACCGTGGGAGGCTTGCAGATGGGGTGTTGTGTGCGCTCAAACTAAGAGAACATCGTGCGCTCTTGAGAATCATGGCTGAATCTTACCCGTGCACGTGCCACGCCGAGCAAAGGTAACTGTGCAAAGCATGACCCGTGACATAGGGATGGGATTGAGCAGTAGAGACTGTGGTGTAGGAGATCTGAAAAGGACCATCTACCTTTGCACGGAAAGGTTTTCGTGTCGGGGCTAAATAAAAGTCCCGACCTCGCCCGTCACAGAAGGAGGGATTCTGTGGCAGAATAAGAACTCAGGTCTCAGACTCCCATCCCCAGTGCGTGTGCTCTGATTAGCTTCTCCCCAATGTTCATTTTTGGGGGGTACCAACCGCCGTCTGCAGGAGGTGCCCATCAATCAGTGGCGTGAGAAACGAAACAGAAAGCATAGCCCGGCCGGGCGCGGGGGGCGCACACCTGTCATCCCAGCACTTTGGGAGGCTGAGGCAGGAGGATCGCGAGGTCCAAGCCAGCCTCAGCCAAAGCGAGGCCCTTAGCAACTCAGTGAGACCCTGTCTCTAAATAAAATACAAAATAGGGCTCAGTGGTCGTGGGCCCCTGAGTCCAATCCCCGGTACCCGCACCCCACCCCCTAAGAAAGCGCAGGTTGATGTCAGGTGGCGGTCTCTGCTGTCTGGTCTGCTGGTTTTAGTAGTTTATTTTTCCCTCTACCTTCCAGCCTCCATTTCCAAACTCAGCCTCAAGAGCTGAGCCCCTCCAAGCTGTGCCGCTAGTCACCACAGACCCTCTGTTTTAACCTTGGGGTGGAAAGAGGTTCCGCGGAGCCACTTTATGTTCCACAAATGCGTTGGGACTAACCTCCGGGCTGCAGGCTTGCTCTTTGCACAGAGCTTACTAACGGCCACATCAGGATGCCAGCTTCTTCTCTGCTGGCTTCTCTCTCCTCGCCGCCCCCTATTGCCGCTCCAAAGGTGACCTCTCTTCTCTGAGCATCGGGCTTCTGACCAAGGTGAGGTCCCTCTGTTTCTCCCGTCGCCTGCTTAGAAACAGCCCACCAGCCTGAGGGACCGCTGGGAGGGAGGTCACACGTTGGAAGGCGCAGAGTCTGGCGGGCGGTGATTCACCTGGCCGGCGACTCTCTGCACCTGTCTGGCCAGGATCGCTTTGTCTGTCCAGGGCTGCCTTTGTTTTCCGGAGTCCCTGTCCCCGGTCTGTGTCAGACACGTGGCTTCGCGCATGATCCAATTTCGCAGCTCTCCGTGCTTGGCAAATGGAGTTACACAGAGGTTAATTAGCTTCCCTGATATCTGACAGTCGGCCTCGCTGTGGAAATTAGCAGGACAGTGAGTCGCTGCCAGGCTAGTCGGGCCAGGATGTGCCGGTCGCCCTCCGAGGGAACAGTGGGTGGCCTCTTCAGACACCTGCTGTTGGCCTGCGTTAAGACAGCCCCTGCGTGTGTATTGGGGACCTGGATGAGTCTGTTTATGTGCCCTTGGGGTTCCTGTGCCGACTCTCTAAGTGTGCAAAGAAAGGCCACGTGGAAAGGGAGGCATTGGAAGAAAGCACCGGCCTCCTGCGGCGTAGCAAGGGCATTTGGGGACTCTGCGATGGACCTGTGGCAACCCCCCCACCCAAACCCCGCCCCAGGCACAAAACACCAAGACCTGCGGGCTCCCTGGGGCTCCCGAGATGCAGGAGTGAGACCAAAGACCAGAGAGAGAATGATCTTTGGTAACCCAACTTGATCCTTCCTGACAAGGGTCCCAGGGCTGCACAGCTCCCTCAGCAAAAGGGAGGCCGTGCCCTGCTCAAGCCCGTGATTGGAGGAGTGGGTGTCAACGCACCTTTTCCACCAAACGCGCCCAGTGCGTTGTTGGAGCAGAACGCCCTGTTAATATGGGAGTCGTCCGTGTGTCTTTCCTGCATTTGATCTATTTTAATACGATCCTCACTGTGTGACAGGGCCCACTGCGCTAGCCAAGCCCAACCCTCTCTCTCTCTCTCTCTCTCTCTCTCTCTCTCTCTCTCTTTGGTACAAGGGATTGAACTCAGGGGCACTCGACCCCTGGGCCACATCCCCAGCCCTTTTTTGTATTTTATTTAGGGACAGGGTCTCACTGAGTTGCTAAGGGCCTCGCCATGGCTGAGGCTGGCTTTGACCTCACGATCCTCCTGCCTCAGCCTCCCAAGCTGCTGGGATTAAAGGCGTGCGTCACCACGCAGAACTGAGCCTGTGTTTTTTGTCTATAGTCTATAGTAAAGTAACGTTCTTTATCTATCTAAATATATATATAGAGAGAGAGAGAGATTACATGGTATTCGTATATGTTATATTGCTATATATTATGTTACAGTATATAATGTGTATATTTAATGTAATGTGTACTACATGTACACAGTGTACGACTGTATATTATGAGTCACTTAGGTCACAGCAGTGTTAAATCGTTATGTGTACAAGGAATAGCATGATACAAAGTATCTCCTAAAATGTAACGTATCAATACAAACAGAGGAAAATAGTCTCTGGAGGTTTTCTTTAATTGTACAATTGATGGGTACTATTTTTCTTAGGCTCTAGGGCTCTTGTGACATATATATTTGAAATAAGATCAAATGTTATTCTATTATTAATGTATATTATAATGTATGAATATATAATTATGGTATCACATATAATGACGTAATTATTGTTATAAATGCATCACATGTCAATATTTTAATATACAACATAATATGTATTAATTGCACTTTAATACATAATATATTGCATGTTAATATGAAATATATTATACTACATGTTAATTATGCATTAAAGTTACTATACTAAACATTAAGATAATATATTATTATAGAGGTATGATTCATATGTAATATAATGTAGCTATATTAATATAATATAACCAATATATTATAGTACATTGTATCTATCAATACACCATGTAATATACTTGTAGATATAACACATTATATTTACAGTGTATACACTGCAGAATACATTATATTGTATTGAGTGTACATACTACATACAATATAACATAATATATAGTAACATAATGTATATACACATATAGTATGTACTATAATGTATATAACTTATATATAAAATATATATAGCCTCCAACTTGTGATCCTCCTCCCTCAGCCTCCTGAGCCACTGGGATTATAGGCGTGCACCATCACACCCACCTGAGCCTGTGATTTTTTGTCTATAGTCTATCATGAACTAACTTCCATAATATGCATACATATATATTAATACATTACATTAATATGTAATATAGGTGATGCTATGTAAATATATATTTCATGTTATATAATTGATACATGTGTAATTATACAATATTTGGATTATACAACATAGAATTATGCGTGAAGTGTATATATTATAAGATACTATATTGTATGTGATTTTATTACCTGTATATTCTATATAATTTCATTTCCAACATATATTATACATGCAAAGTATATCTGATACAATATATAATATCATATCTAGCATATCACATATAATATTCATGTAAACTTACTTCCGAGAAAGAATATGTTTCTTGAGAGTAGAAGTCATATCACACTTTTTTTTTTTTTTTTTTTTTTTTTTTTTTTGGTACCAGGGATTGAACTCAGGGGCACTCGACCACGGGGCCCCATCCCCAGCCATATTTCATATTTTATTAGAGACAGGGTCTCACTGAGTGGCTAAGTGCCTCGCCATGGCTGAGGCTGGCTTTGACCTCGTGATCCTCCTGCCTCAGCCTCCCGAGTGCTGGGATGACAGGCGTGCGCCCCCGTGCCTGTCCACACTTACCTTTTTATCTGAGTGCCTTAACCAGGATTTGAAAATCCATAGGTGTTGCGCACAATTTGTCAACCTCTCCCAGTGTGTCCATGACCAGGTTGATCGTTATTGAGAAGTAGGTGCACAAAATATTATACGTCATTCTAGCATATTAATAGGAGGGTGCCCTCCTTCTTCCCATCGGGGAAGACGTGCTGAGGTTTAGAGCTGAACCCCGGGAGCATCTGTGAAGTTTTTCCTGCAGCTGGGGAGACCCACGGCTCATGTCTGCAGCTGGGACCGTCTGGGGGTAGGCGAACCTGAAAGGATGTGGGCAGATGAGGGTCATCAAACGAGCAAGAATGTGCAATAAGGGATGCAAGAGAGGTGAGGGTCCAACTTCCAAATGAAGCCACTAACCATTTCCCTCTACGGCTCCAAACTGGGTCTCTCCCCGGACTGGGTCTCTCCCCGGACGTGCACGGCTTGGTTGACCCCTTTGCTTTGTAAGGGAACACAGTCACAGGTTCGTGAAGGAGGGGACGCCCACCCCTGCACCGCCCGTAGGCAGTGCATCTTTGGATGGGATTGAGCCAAGGCTCCGTGTGCATGGCTCAGTGTCTTGCTCACCCGTGAGCTCAAGGCTTAAGACCTCCCCGTGGAGAAGCTGAGGACACACACCGGGGTGGTCCTGGGTCCGTGTTTTCTCGCAAAGTCCCCTCTCCTGCGAGTCTCGCCTGTCAAAGCCGACGCTCGTCTTAACTGGCTCATTAGCTTGGCGGGCAACGTCATCCGCACAGGGAGCCCACCGTGTCGTTGCACCAACCTCCCGTCTTGCTGGATGCATGCTAAAAGAAGCATCGAGAGGGGACCGGCGTCTTGTCCCAAGAAGAGGTGCTATGGACATAACCCAGACTCATATAGAATGTTGCTAAAAAGAAATTCATTTTAGAATGTTGCTACAAAGAAAATGAAGGGTGGCAAAAAAAAAAAAAAACAACCCTCTCAACGATCAGCAGAAGAATGCAGATATTAGCTCACAGCTGAAACTCACCTCTTTTTGACCTACAGGCAAAATGTGGCAATTTCATGTAGGAACCTGCACGTGATTGATGCGTGGAGAATTTGCAGGTTTTTTTTTTTTTTAAGGTTGCTTTTTTATGCTTGTTCATGCATTCCTCCGTTTGTTCACCCACCTGGAATAAATGTGTCCATCTGTCAAGCCATCTACACACCTACCTGCTTATTTCCATCCAGCCAGCCAGCCGGCCGTCATCTACCCATCTACCCACACATAGATTCACCCATTCATCCATCCGTCCATCCTCAAATTAATCCATCCATCCATCCGTCCATCATTTATATATCAGTTCATTCATCCATTGATCCATCAATCCATCCATACATGCAGATATCAACACTTTTATCCATTTGTCCATCCAATACATCAATTCACCCACCCATCCATCCATTCACGCATCCATCCATCCACACATCCATTGATCTATCCACCCATACATCCATCCATCCACACATCCATTGATCTATCCATCCATCCATCCATCCATCCATCCACACATCAGTCCATTTGTCCATCCATACACAATACAACAATCAAAACATACATATCTCCACACACACACAGACATACCAACCCATCTATCCATCTTCCATCCATTGATCCATCAATCATACATACATACATACATACATACTCATATCAACACATTATCCAGTTGTCATCCATCCATCCACCCATCCATCTATTCATCATCTATCCACACTTCACTTCATTTATCCATTCATTGATATATTGATCCCTACATACATACACATACCAACACATTTATCTATGTATCCATCCAATACATCAATTCATCCACCCATCTATCCATTCATCCATCCATCCATCCATCCATTCATCCATCCTTCTATTCATATATCCACACATCAGTCCATCCATCCATCCATCCATTCACCACACAACAATCAATACATTCGTACCTCCACACACACACACATAGACATAACAACCCATCTATCCGTCCATTCATCTATCCGCTGATCCATCAATCCATATATACATTAATACATGTATCAACACATGTATCAATACATGTATTCAGTTGTCCATCCATCAATTCACCCACCCATACATTCATTCACACATCCATCCACCTATACATACATCAATCATACATCCATTCATCCACACATCAGTTCTTTCATCCAGCCATTGATATATTGATCCATCCAAACATGCACTCATCAACACATTTATCTATTTATCCATCCAATACATTAATTCATTCACTCACCTATCCATTCACACATCCATCCATCCATATATCCATCCATCCATCAACACATCCATCTCTCCATCCATTCATCCATCCACACATCCACTGATCCACCCATCCATCCAACCACCCATCCATCCACCCATCCATCTATCCACACATCCATCCATCCATATATCCAACCACCCATCCATTGACACATCTATATGTCCATCCATCCACACATCCATTGATCCACCCATTCATCCAACCACCCATCCATCCACCCATCCATCTATCCACACATCCATCCATCCATCAACACATCCATCTCTCCATCCATTCATCCATCCACACATCCACTGATCCACCCATCCATCCAACCACCCATCCATCCACCCATCCATCTATCCACACATCCATCCATCCATATATCCAACCACCCATCCATTGACACATCTATATGTCCATCCATCCACACATCCATTGATCCACCCATCCATCCAACCACCCATCCATCCACCCATCCATCTATCCACACATCCATCCATCCATATATCCAACCACCCATCCATTGACACGTCTATATGTCCATCCATCCACACATCCATTGATCCACCCATTCATCCAACCACCCATCCATCCACCTATCCATCTATCCACACATCCATCCATCCATATATCCATTCATCCATATATCCATCCATCCATTGACACATTTATCTATCCATCCATCCATCCACCCATCCATCCACCCATCCATCCACCCATCCATCCACACATCGATTCATCCACCCCTCCACACATACACACACGTGTATATACACACACATACATACATGCAGAGTCATCTCTCTGCTTTCTGTGTGCACACCCAACCATCTACATTTTTAGTCGAAAGGGAATGAAAAGGGTTGAGTGATGGATACTTTGATTTCATTGTCTGGAGTGGTTTGTATTGAATTTGAGAAATGCCAGTTCCCTGATTCATTCATTCATTCCTTTATTGGATGAGGATTTACGGATGTCCATCGAGTGCCCTGAAATGTGCCGTACTGTGTGGCTCTAAAGTCTGAGATGTTGTCTGTGCCTTAAGGAAAACATTTCTGGTATGTTCTAGAAGAGGCGTAACTCGGGGAAACTGGCACCGTTCCTGACCTCTTTGCCTCTGGTGTTGTGAAGATTTGATTACAGTCCCGGGTATTTTATAGAATTCATAGAAGACAGTGGCCAATGTCTGTTTAATTCCCAGCGAAGATTCGCACACCATGAAGAAGTCAAGCAGGACATAAAGAAGAATCCGGTAAAGCAAGCTCTCCTCAGAAAACACATCCACGGGTTCATTTTCAGGGAAAGAGTTGATCTCCATGTCTTGGAGCAGAGAGGTGTCAATGACATCTCAAGGATGCTTTGTTAAGCCCTGCGATTCTCCTCCAATGCATCGCCTTTTTATTCCCTCATCCCTGTGGGGAAAAATAAAGACCTAGAATAAAGCACTTTTACAACTTTGATTAACTTTACACAGAAGGACGAGAGCATGCATTTGGAAGGTGAACTTGGGATTTGTAAAATGATGAGTATATTTAGTAGCTCCATAAAGAATAATGACCCCGCTATGGAAAAGTGTTCAGCGTTGGCATGAAGTCTCCAAGTCTTTATTTTCCAGGGGTGGGTGGGGAGAGTCCGGTAATGATTATTACATTGTATAATGGGATTTAGTGGCTGCCTAACTGTGTTTTGATTTTCTGGGATTAGGGCACGGTGCCATAATTGTCATTCCTTCTGACCGCCGATCGCACCGCAATTTCACAAACACTCTATTCCTTCCAAGCACCAGCCCCGTGTTCTTTGCAAGCTGATTTGAAGGTAATGAAGCAATCTATATTTAGGCATTTTGCAGAGGTTTTTTTATTTTTGGCTAAATGTTAAGTATACATTTTTTTTTTTTTTTTTCTGTAGTAAAGCGGGTTTTTGAGAGACTATTGGGAACCTGACTGGTTTTTTTTAATGTGACTCATCTCACTGCCTTTACATCCTGACGGACAGGGAATTTGCAAGGTGGATTGTATCTGTCAATGTCTATCCAAACACCATCAAGGAGTTGATGAGAAGAATTCAGAGGGTTTCCCCACTTAAGCCTTAGGCAGCAGAAATCTCCGTACAAACAGAGACCACCTCGAGAGGACTCAGAGCCCAGCATTCTAACATACCAAACATGGCCTTCACATGACCGGCAAGTAGAGGCACGTGGACTTCACACACTTGTGAAAAATCAAATTCCTGGCCCTACTTTCTCTCCCTTTTCTAGTTTCTCCTCTTCATCCCCACCTACATTTTTTTTTGCATTTGGTTTATTCGTCATTTTGTTGATTTATTATTTGTTCTCCATGTGTACGGCATGTGCTTTTATAAACTACTGTAGATCCTTTGTAGAAAAAAGATAAGCAATTGATGAATGGATAGATGCATGCATGCATGCATGGATGGAGGAATGGATGTTGGATGGAAGGATGAATGGTTGGATAAATGAATAGATGAGCAAGAGGATGGATGGATGGATGGATGTGTGTGGATGGATGGATGGATGGATGGATGTGTGGATGAATAGATGGGTAGATAGAAGTATTGTGGATGGATGGATGGATGGATGGATGGATGGATGTGTGGGTGAACAGATGTGTAGATAGAAGTATGTGTGGATGGATGGATGATGGATGGATGGATGATGATAGATGTGTGAACAGGATGTGTGGATGAACAGCTGGGTAGATAGAAGTATGTGTGGATGGATGGATGTGTGATGGATGGGATAGGAAGGATGTGGATGGATGGATGTGATGGATGGATAGAAGTGTGGATGGATGGATGGATGTGTGGATGAACAGATGGGTAGATAGAAGTATTTGTGGATGGATGGATGTGTGGATGGATGGATGGATGGATGGATGAATGTGTGGGATGAACAGATGTGTAGATAGAAGTATGTGTGGATGGATGGATGGATGGATGGATGTGTGGATGGATGGATGTGTGTGGATGAACAGATGGTAGATAGAAGTATGTGTGGATGGATGGATGTGTGGATGGATGGATGGATGGATGGATGTGTGGATGGATGGATGATGAACAGATGGGTAGATAGAAGTATGTGTGGATGGATGGATGTGTGGATGGATGGATAGAAGTGTGGATGGATGGATGGATGTGTGGATGAACAGATGGGTAGATAGAAGTATTTGTGGATGGATGGATGGATGGATGGATGGATGGATGGATGGATGGATGTGTGGGTGAACAGATGTGTAGATAGAAGTATGTGTGGATGGATGGATGTGTGATGGATGGATGGATGGATGGATGTGTGGATGGATGGATGGATGGATGTGTGGATGAACAGCTGGGTAGATAGAAGTATGTGTGGATGGATGGATGTGTGGATGGATAAATGGATGGATAGAAGTGTGGATGGATGGATGGATTTGTGGATGAATAGATGGGTAGATAGAAGTGTGGATGAATGGATGGATGGATGGGTGGATAGATGGATGTGTGGATGGATGGATTTGTGGATGGATGGGTGGGGTGATATGTGGATAAACGGATGTGAATAACCAGAAAGATGAATGTGTGTATGGGTGGATGGAAGGATGAGTAAACCTCAAGTGAATGAATAAATGGATGAATGGATAAATAAGTCAAAGAATACATACTCTGTCAGCAAATCTCTTATGTAGCTACTGTGCTCCACCAGATGATCATTTTGTCCTCTCCTTCTTCTTTCTATTGCTACCCAAAATTGCTGTCATTTTAGCTTCATTCTTGATTGTTCAGATTTCCAATCATTTCTGTTGCTTCAAGCATACTTTCTCTAAGAAAATCTCTCTCGTTCCTCCTTCTTTCTCGCATTCAGGCATTCTCTTTGTTCTACACCCAAACATCTTGAGTAGATCTCTGTTATAGCACATGACACAGACTGTGTGGCCTCTCTCCTTTCACCAAAAGTGGTCATTGTTATTGTGATTCTTATTATGTAGTTAAGCCAACTGAGGCTGGGGGGCGGGGGTTGAATGGATCATCTGAGATTACCAAGCTGGTAAATTGTAGAATAAATATAGAAACTAAGGTGCTCTCCATGATGACAATATCATTTGATAGGGGTGAAGATTGTTTCTTGGGAGAGGGAAAAAAAAAAACTCACACTTCCTTAATGCATAAACCTCAGAAAAAGAGGGCATACACAAGAGTGTACCTGGTTAGATTTTCATGGGGGGGGGGATAAATGTGTGAAGCAATAAATAGTGGGCAATAATAAAAAATATGGCTGAGAATCATGGGTCATACCATGTATTCCTAACATGCAGAGATAGGTACATGGATGCACAGAGGAATATATAACTTCAGGTACGTGTGCATGTGGTCATCAGACATTAAGACGGTCTCCAATGACTCCACCTTCTGGAATCCATAGCCCTGCTTGATTCCTTCCATTGAGTGTGGAGCTGCCCAGTGACTGAGTTCTAACCACTAGACTACATGACAGACAATGGGATGCCATCCACAGGGAGGTCTCTGTGTTAGTCAGCTTTCACGTGCTGTGACCAAAATACCAGACCAGGACTGTTTTTATGAGGAAAAGTTCATTTATAGTTTCAGAGGTTCAGTCCATGGCTGGCCGACTCCATGGCTCTGGCCCAAGGTGAGGCAGGACAAAATGGCGGCAGGGAATGGAGGAGAGCAGCTCAGGACATGGCACCAGGATGCAGAGAGAGCTCTGCTCACCAGGGACAAGATAGAAACCCCAGAGGCACAGCCCAGGGACCAACTTCTCCAGCCACACCCAATCTGCCTACAGTTGCCCCTCAGTTGATCCATATTGGTGGATTAATGCACCGATTAGATTACATCTCTCATAGCCCAATCATTTCACCTCTGAACATTCTTGCATTGTCTCACCCGTGAGCTTTTGAGGGACACCTCACATGTAGACCATAACAGAGTCCATTAAAGTGATCAGTTTGCAGTACAAGTGGTACCTGCTAGGACGGATCTGGCGGAGTGGAATTAACAAGTGTCAATCTAGCCCCAGTAGAGGCGGGACGATTTTGCCTAGGTTCAAGCATGCATAGGATCACCCTTGAGATAAGAAGACATACCTAAGAATAGAACAGGTAGGACAGGTAGAGCTTACAATCCCCCCACCTGGTGCAATTTCATCGTCCTGCTGGTTTTCAAGGTCTGTCTTTATAGATCGGGTTCCTCTACATCCTGGTTTGCATAGGAAAGTGATGATGGGCATCTGGTATTTCCAGTGCAATTATTAACTCTGCTTCCCTTTACTCCCTAAAGTTCTCAGTGTGGTGGGTGAAGCGTACCCCTTTACACCCATGGAAATGATCATAATAGACACCAGCAGTGTTGGGTTATGTCCGCCATTTTGGAACATCCCATTGAAAGCAAAGAGTTGGACGTGAATCGTAATTACTATCAAAGAATGATCTAGATTCCAAACGTGAAGGGCTGTTCTATTCATGGGGATGATTGGGCACGACCTCTGAGGGGTCTACAAAGAATAACAATATGCAGAGTTGTAGAGTCTCCACGCTTCCATCATGCTTACTCATCTCTTTTCAATGAGGAAAAGGGCAATGTGAAGGAATTTCAAGGATGGGGGGCGTTATTTTTTAATACACTGGCTTCGTTTCATTTGTATGAGATTTATGAAATGTCCTCTCCTTTGGTGGCAATTCCAAGAGGACTTGGGATATTTCCAGTTGCACGTGTGACCTCCTGTGTCCAAGAAAGTCCCCCCAAGACGTTGCCAATTGGAGAATGCAAGTAGGTTTTCCCTTGGTCATGGGTTGCTATTGTGACTCTGATGATCCTGTTTCTAGGATGGTTTTGTTCCAAGAGCACACCACGGTGGACAATGCACACCTCTTGGCAGCATAAAAACGCGGGGTCACTGGGTGGATTCACTGGGTAGCCACACCTTTTGCATCCTCAACCCACGTTGAGGATGATGAATTCATGCACCAAATAGACTCACGCTTTTCTCACGAAGGCAGGCTCCCAGGAGAACCCAGGAAACGACACAAGGGAGAAATAGAACTCCATACATCCATCTGAAGCTAACTGCTTGGTATTCTGGAGAGCTGGCCAGCTGCAAAAAAAAAAAAAAATCTGCCAAGCAGCTTTGATGACATTTGCTGGACTTTAATCTTTGCGTAGGGAAACCCCCACGATTCCCGGGAATGGTGCCTAGGTAAAGACCACGGCATACGGCCCGTTTGTGAAGACATATGTCTGAGGACCGGGCCCTTGAGCAAACACGTCCCTGAATTTGTGTCTTGTTCGTCTGTAACGTCCCCGCAAATGGAAACACACTGGAAAGTCTGTCCTCTGTGTACCCTCGGCCTCTGAAGGTAGGATGTGGGGGTTCCTGGGGAGCCCTCAGAACTTGTCTCTGGTGGTCTGTCCCCACTGGAAGGTGGTGATAAAGGAAGCTCATGCACCCTGATGAGGTTATTTTCTTTTTTTCGTTTATCAGTCTGCAAATGGCACGACCGATGTGTTTATTGGCTTTGGCCTCCAAGAGCCACCATCTGTTCTGTGAGGTCAGCTGGCTGCTCGCCTCTCATCTCCGGGCGCAGAGGAATGACTGCACGGGCCCGGCTGTTTCAGTGGTGGATGAAAGAATCTCATTGGTGACCGGTGAAGACACGGCCTGCCATGTGCGGCAGGGGCTGCTGCTTCCTGGGGACCACTGAGATGGCACGGAGAAAACAGAAGCCCCTTAAGGTTGGCAAGTCTCAGTGGCGGGGTTGAACTAGGCGAGGTGAAGAGGCATCCGTTGAGCAAGCAGCAATACATCTGGAAGTCCCTGTGCACAACTGGGGTGGCCCAGTGCCTTCCCACACTCAGGGAACTCGATTGCATTTTTCGGTACGACAGGTGGTCTTTCCCCTTGTTTATAGTTTGAGACGCTGTCCTGCAAATGAGCCACTAATGCTGTCTAAACAGGCTGCTCTGATAACATTGACTTCACCCGCCAATTAAAACTTCATCTGGGCGGCATCTCCTACACGTGGGGACACAGCCCAAGGGACAGGAGAGGTTCCTGCCCTCCAAAATGGAAATGAAAGCTGCTGCCGTGCACCCCGAGATCAACTTCCCCCAAGGAAAACCAGAGGGTCTCAGGGGACCACATGGAAAGAAAATAGGACGAGACTCACAGAACCTGGCGCAGCTGTGTGGGAAATGGGCCATCTACAGATTGGGCACCACGTCCTGTGCAGACGTGGTTTCTGCTGGGACCTGAGTGGGTGTGTGTCCCCAAGTTGCCACGTTGAACCCTCACCCCAGGGGCTGGTGTTGGAGGTGGGGCTCTGGGAGGGGCTGAGGTCATGAGGTGCAGCCCATGCATGGGACGAGGGTCCTTATAAAAGAGACCCCGAGAGCCCCCTTCCCTCCCACCCCGTGAGGACCCAGGAGCAGGTGCCATCTAGGAGCCAGGAGGCAGCCCTCAGCAGACCCTGCGTCTGCCCCGCCTGGACTTGGAGCTGTGAGCAGTGTCTGTTGGCCCTAAGCCATGTGGTGTATGGTATTTTGTTATAGCAGCGAGCGTGGCCTGAGACAGTCTCCGCTTCACCAAGTCTGTGCAGATTCACCTGTGGAACACGACACCTCAACTTCAAGGCACATACGCCCACCAGTCGCAGGTACCTGGAGGAGAGATGGGACTTTTTTTGGGGGGGGTGGCTTTGTCTTTGTTTTCATCGGGGTGGATGGAGGAGGAGAAAGGATTGGAAGACCGCCGGCCATTTTCAGGCAGTGGGGTAGGGGACACAGAAGGAGGTAGTGACCACAGCCCGAGACGCCTTCATGCTCTGCCTTGTGATCTTCTCACCTCTGCAACGGCGTCTCCTGGACAAATCCCAGAGCCGGGATCTCACACGATCGCGTCCGCTCCTTGTCCTCCCCCTTGCTTCAGAGCCTCTGCCTCCTGCCAGAGTCAACAGGATCTTAGGAAGACCGGTGGCCTCGTCCGCAGCCGACCACACGCGCAAATCCAACCTCCCACCAAATGAACGGCTTCCGAGAGGGAGCTGGCCTCCACACGGGACGGAGGTTAAAGAAGGTGGTCCTGACAAATGACAGGGGTGCACTGAGAATCATTTTCAAGATTTTCTCAGACATGTTTGCATTCGGACGTGAGCCAGGGAAACGGTCGTGTTCCCTCAACACGCCTGATGGAGAGGAATCCAAGAGACCTGGTTGTCTTGAAGGGGCTTCTGTTGTTTTGTTGTGTTTGCTTGTTTGTTTTTGTACCGGGGATTGAACTCAGGGGCCCTCGACCACTGAGCCCCATCCCCAGCCCTATTTGGTATTTTATTTAGAGACAGGGTCTCCCTGAGTTCCTTAGGGCCTCGCTTTGGCGGAGGCTGGCTTTAAACTCATGATCCTCCTGCCTCAGCCTCCCGAGCTGCCGGGATGACAGGCGTGCGCCACCGCACCCGGCTCCCCGTCCACGCCTCGCCGTGATAAGTCCTTCCCGGCTATTGCTGGCCACGTGGGACTTCCCGAAACCGTCCCTCCATATCTGAGCGAGAACTGTTTCTGATAGATGTCCCCCACCCTGACGAAGGTCATGACTGTTCTCTACTGATCTTCTCATTGAGAAATGGCACCGTTGGAGCTCCTTCTGAGAGCGGCGGGGACAGAATGCAAATTGCACAGGAAACGAAGAAAAAAAAAAGAGAGAGAGATCTGGTTTGGGTGTCAGTTCTTTAAAAACTAAATAAGCCAATTTGGTTTGGGTGTCAGTTCTTTAAAAACTAAATAAGCCAATTCGTTCTGAGGTGGTTTTGTTTCGTCTTTTACTTCACGGGGTCTCTCATTCACCGTGAAAATGGGGGTTGATTCTGAGATCGCTCTGGTACGATATCAACAGAAGGAGAGACCCGGGCTTTTCCATGACTAACCTGGTGAGCCAGGAAAAGGGCACTGGAAGGTGGTGTCACGGAGTCCTAACAAATGGCAGCAGCAGCGGTGGGCATTGACACTCCAGGGGGAAAATAATTGGGCTCCTCACTGGGAATAACCAGGAAAGACCGGCTTTGGTTGGAATGCTTTTTTTAGTGCTCATACTAAGAAAAGAGCGAAGGTTAGGAAGTCTGTTCAGTGAAGCATCCCCCCAAAAATCCATCCTATAAGTTGAATCTGAAATGTTCCTCAAAGGTCCTTGTGTCAAAGGCTTAGTCCCCAGAGTGGCGCCATATTGGGAGGTACACAGTGGCGCCATATTGGGAGGTACACGGTGGCACCATATTGGGGAGGTACACGGTGGCGCCATATTGGGAGGTACACGGTGGCGCCATATTGGGAGGTACACGGTGGCGCCATATTGGGAGGTACACGGTGGCGCCATATTGGGAGGTACACGGTGGCGCCATATTGGGGGAGGTACAAAGGTGGCGCCATATTGGGGGAGGTACATAAAGGTACACAGTGGCCATATTAGGAGGGTGGGCCATAAACGGTACAAAGGTGGCGCCATATTGGGAGGTACAAAGTGGCGCCATATTGGGAGGTACACGGTGGCGCCATATTGGGAGGTACAAAGTGGAGCCATATTGGGAGGTACAAAGTGGCGCCATATTGGGAGGTACATGGTGGCACCATATTGAGTGGTGCACGGTGGCGCCATATTGGGTGTTGGTGGGACTTTTAGGAAGCGGGGCCTAGTGGGGGGGATCTTCAGGCCATTGGAGTGTGCCCTTGAAAGGATCAGTGGGACCCGGATCCCCTTCTGTCTCTCCTTTCCCCCCTGATCATGAGGTGAGTGGATTTTCTCCACCATATTCTCCCTCCGTCATGTGCTACCTCAGTAGAGGCCCCAAAGCAGTGTAACCAACCAGTCATGGACTATAATTCCAATACCCTGAGCCAAAATAAACCTTTTGTCATTTTATAAGTTGATTATCTCAGGTTTATTATCTCTAGTACCGGAAGGCGGACCAATACAACATACCACATTGTAAAGAGATGAACATCTCCATTATTAAAAAATCTGCCTAGGGAAACTAGACTGGATCTACAGTCTCTTTCCACCTGACTCCTCACAGTAGTTTAAAATTTCATGGTTCACTAATCTTAAAGAGGATGGGAGTGAGTAGCAAATTCATCTCCACGTAGGAGAGGATTTTAGGATGTGAACTGTATTTTTTACTACTAGCTAAAGCTCCAGGGAAGAAGAATCAAAAAAATCCAGTTGGGGCATGAAAGGGAAGAGTTGGAGAAAATGAAATTAATACAAATCTCATCAAAATTTAGGTTCACCTTGAGCTTGAAATGCAAGCGAGATGGTATTGCATTCAAAATCAATCCACCGATCCGTAAAGTGGTGTACTCACGGCGGATGGGTCACCTCCAGCAGCGTTCAGAAACGAGGCTACAAGCTTTTGTCCATGGACAACGTGTTGAAGAAAGAGGCACACGTCATACGTGCGCCAACAGATGAATGATGAGAAGGTGAATCAACGTGACCACTCCCCAGGACAAAATGACGGAGTATCGTGTGCATTGCAGAAGATCCCCCCTCCCAGATGGCCTTCCACCAACAACCACTCCCTCCCTCCCCATTGTGTTGAAGGAGAACATCGTTACTTATTTATTCTACTGTTGATACACGTGTAGCTTCTTTCCTGCTCTTGACCTGGATGAAGAGCAAGGCAATGAACATTTCTGAACAAATCTTCTGGCGTGCTTAAGGGTGCATCTCTGTTGCCCATACGCTTCAGAATGCAAAGGCAGATCCGTGGTCAACGTTCATGGGCATTGCCAAAAACAAAACAAACAACAAACAAACAAAAATGGATTCACGTAACCCCCCACCTGCCATGAAAATGAAGTCCAGATGTTTGTTTTTCTCACTTTAGTGATTTTAGTGATTGTGTGACCCCTAATGAGTGTCGATGTCAATTACGTTGTTGGTCTTTTAGTTGTTGATTTCTAGGAGCTCTTTCTATATTGAGGATATGTAGCTTTTGTTGTCTGCATAGATTAACGTCTCCTCAAGTGACTGCCTTTTCATTCTCTTGTTGACATCTTTCGTGTTCAGAAACACTTGGCATCGGATCAATCCCTTTTCAGTGCGTTTGTGCCCAATATGAGATATCTCTGAAAATTCTCGCTTCCTTCACTGATGGTGTCAGTGATGCGTGTGATTTTTTGTTCCATGTCATCCCTGGTTGGGGTTGTCCAGGACAAGCAGACAGATATTATTACAAGCAGAAATACAGTCAAGTTTTATTTTGATTGAAGTTGAATTCCTCTTTACCTCTATTTTAAATTTGTAATTATTGGATTTTTACAATCGTGCATATTAATGGAAACAACGTGACACTCAGATATATATACACAATGTTGGAATGACAGACTAAAGCTCATTTGAACATCATCTACATCTCTTCAAATACTGTGTGTCCCTCCTGATAGAAACCCTGTCCCTCCTGATTAGCATCTTCTAGTCCCTCAACTCCCTTTCCCTATTTATTATGTTAATACCACTTTCCCTCTTGTAGGGAGTTAAACCCACTAGACTTTTAGCTCTTTAGTTGAGGGATTTCTCCTCTCAAATAAAAATGCAGTTTAAGAATGGAACCTAATCCTCAGACTAGATATCCACTACCCTCCCTTTTTCTGAGCCCAGTTATTTTGTGTAAATGTTTTACTGACATACAATGTGGATGTTTGATAAAGATAATACACATATCATATTCTTCATTTAACCAAAATGAATTAACCATGGCAAGGAATGAACCATGCTTTTCAACATCTGTCCTGAGATCAATGCATTATAGCATGAAGTCTTTTTGTAAAAAAGTTTTGGAACCACCATGTGACCCAGCTATCCCACTCCTCGGTTTATACCCAAAGGACTTAAAACCAGCATCCTATAGTGACACAGCCACATCAGTGTTTATATAGCAGCTCAATTCACAATAGCTAGACTATGGAACCAACCTAGGTGTCCCTTAACGGATGAATGGATAAAGAAAATGTGGTCTATACACTCAATGGAATATTACTCAGCTTTAAAGAAGGGTGAAATGATGGCATTTGCCAGTAAATGGTTGGAGTTGGAGAATATCATGGTAAGTGGAAAAAGCCAATACCGCAAAACCAAAGGCTTAATGTTTTTCTAATATGGGGATGCTAATTCACAATAAGGTGGGGGGGGGCATTAGGGAAAAATAGCATTACCTTAGATTAGGTAGAAGGGAGGGGAAGGAGGGGAGGGAGGGGAGGTGGGGATAGGAAAGATTGTAGCTGTCTGATGTTGTTGCAGCCACAACACCTCGGGAAAAAATTTGGTGGCAGGAATCTTTTATTCTAGCCTTCTCTTTGGCTTTCTCTTTTTCTTTCTCTAGCTTCTCTGGCTTTTTCTAGCTTCTGCAACCTCTCGAACTCTTAACCGCTCTGACTCTTTTCTTCTTCTGACTACGTTCTTCTTCTGACTACGTCTTCTTCTTTCTGACTACGTTCTTCTTCTTCTTCTGACTGACTCTTTCTGACTGACCTCACCCGGTTATATATCTTTAGCTTTACAGGTGCGTCACTCACGTGCATACTTTGAATAATGTATGAATATCAGGTGGAACTTATGGCTCCCAGCTAACCGCAATAGCCACCTCTCTGATTAGGGCTCCTTCAAAAGATGATGAGATCAGACAGACATTATTACTGTGTGTCTATATGTGACTGCACGGCCAATGTGATTCTGCACCATGCACACTCAGAAAAAAGGAGAAATCATATCCCATCTATGTGTGATATATCACAGTGCATAAATGCATTCTGCTGTCATGTAGAACTAATTAAAACAAATTTAAGAATTTTTTTTTTAAAGTGTCTTTAAGCAGGGTGTGGTGGTGCACCCTTGTAATCCCAGTGACTTGGGAGGCTGAGGCCTAAGGATTGCAAGTTGGAGGCCAGCCTCAGCAATTTGGTAACATCCTAAGCAACTTGGTGAGATCCTGTCTTAAAATAAAAACACAGGGCTGTGGATGGGCCTCAGTGATAAAGCACCCCTGGGTCCAATCTCCAGTACCCACAAGCCCCCAAGAAAGGGAATTTATAATTTTTTTTTTGGGGGGGGGGACTCTATCAGCAGTACTTTTCTGGTGAGATAAACATTGACAAAGACTTTCTTTCAGGAGTCTACCCACCCACCCTTCACAGGAGCGTTGAATCAAGCCCATGAGTTTTAGCACACTCGTAGATGTGGACTCTGCGTCCAGCCGGCACACCCTGCAGGAACTTCCCGCTTCACGCTGGCATCGGCAGCTGGGATTTTAGCTCTTCTTCTTCACGACCAGCCTCAGGTGCACTTCCTCAAGGGGCATCCACAGAGACGCATTCGAGGGAGAGCGCGGGCACTACCGAAGCAGAAAGGGCTCCTGCTGGAAGCCAGGACGGACCGACCCATCCCGTCCCCCAGCTCCTGCTCTGCAGAAATCTCCCTCTCTCCTCCATCTCGTCGGCTGGGCTGGAATTTCCCGGTTTCACCTACGACGGAAGGAAGTGGGGAACAGAATTCAGGGATGGGGGTGTGAGACACAGGGGATGGGGTTCCATGCCCCGCAGTCAAATAAAAACGTAGCATTCACTTCTGTGCAGGTGCGGCTTAAAATACACAACCCTGCCTTCGACTTTTTTTTTTTTTTTTTTTCCAGTTTAGACCTAAGAGTAATGGAAGCGTGGGTGGGAGATTGCATTTTGCTTTTTTAAAGATTTTTATTTTTTTAATCTCACGTTTTTGGTACCAAGAACAGAACCCAGGGGCACTGAACCACTGAGCCACATCCCCAGCCCCCTTTTTATATTTTGTTTAGAGACAGGGTCAAACGGAGTTGCTCAGGGCCTCGCTGATTTTCTGAGGCTGGCCTCGAACGCACGATCCTCCTGCCTCAGCCTCCTGAGCCTCTGGGTTTCCAGGAGTGTCCAGCTGGAAGCTCTTCATAGTAGTAAAAAGAATCTTTTATTACTCAAGTCTTTATTCTCTTTCTAACACACCTACTGTGTGTCGGGAGATTTGTTTTGTACTTTGTATACCATCTGTTGGAATCCATTTCAGATTCAAACTCACCCTGCGGGGTAGGATTCAGTCCTTGTGTTTTGCAGAAGAGGAATCAAATGCAAGATGAATTAATGGATCTACATTTCCAGGGAGAGCCCGGAGACTCTGAGCTCATCTGTCTTATTCAGGAGGCGGTGCCCTTTTGTGAACTTGGATTTGCAGTCAGGTATCCAATGAGCTCACTGCACGATTCCTGAGTTTTCTGTCTTCCCTTATCCTTGTAAACACAACCATGGATGACAGCCGTGAGCAGGACCGAGCAGGCTCAAGTTTAAACCTGAACATGCATCCGAATCACCTACAGCCAGAGTCCACGCGCTTCTTCCATAAAACTCCAGATAATAAATATCTCAGATTTTGCAGCCTGTAAATTCTCTCTCCCAGTGACAGGGACCCCACTGCTGAAAGCCAAAAGCAGTCACAGGAACGGTCAGGACCGAGTTCCAACAAAACTACTGAATTCCATGTAATTTGCACATGCAACGCATCATTAATCTTCATTGGGGCTTTCCCCTCAACCATGTAAAAATGTAAAAATCATGGTCGGTTTACAGTCGTTGGAAAGTAAATGGTTGGTCGACTTTTGCCTCTGGCTTTAAAAAAAAAAAAAAAAAAAAAATCAACCTAAAGCACTTATGCAAATATACAAATGGAGCAACTGCAGTGTTATGAGGAGAGCTTCGTGGTACAGTCTGTGTGTAGCATGCACAGGCCCTGGGTTCCAACTCCTGCAGACCCCCCAAAATAGAAAGAAAAACCACAATGTCTCGTGGTTTCTGTGCATGGTTTATGCTGTCCACCTGATCTTCCTTGAAGCTATCAATTACAGCATTAGAAAATGTGGGTATTTACCTATAAATCTGCAGGGTTTTTAAAATTCATTCATTTATTTATTTATTTTGGCACAGGGGATTCAATTCAGGAGCACTGGACCACTGGGCCCCATCCCCAGCCCTTTTTTTGTATTTTATTAGAGACAGGGTCTCACTGAGTCGCTTAGGGCCTCGCCATGGCTGAAGCTGGCTTTGCCCTCGCGATCCTCCTGCCTCAGCGTCCCGAGTGCTGGGATGACAGGCGTGCGTCACTGCGCCCGGCTTATTTACCTGGATACTGCACGCATTTGCTTTTACAATTCTTAAACTACATGGATGGAGAAAGAGATCAGACAACTTGTAATTAAATAGCACATGATCTGTGTTGGGCACTGAGGCACATACTATGAATATATATATAATTTATATATATATATATATATATATATATATATATATATATATATATATATATATATATATCTTGTCCTTAGGAAATAGGTTCCAAGACTTCTAGAGATGACTAAAACCACACACAGTACCAAACCCTATCTATAAGCACAGCAATGTCATGATAATCTGGACAGCTACTAAATGACTACCAGGAGGGTAGTCTATACACTGTAGATACATTGAACCCAAGGAAGATGCACATCCTGGTAGGACACAGTGGGACATCTCAAGATTTTGTCAAACTTTGCTGAAAGCATGCAATTTACAAACCTGTTTGGGTGGGGGGGAACCTGTGGATTTTATTTCTGGAGTGTTCCATTTGCCATTTCAAGGTCACTGTTGACTGTGGGCAGCTGACTTTTCGTGGAAAGTGAAATAGTAGATAAAGGACGGCTGTATGTAATTTCATTCATGTCTACACCGGCTGGAGAGGTACGCATTGCAGTTTAGTCTTTCTGCTGCTGTAACAAAATGCCACAGATTGGAGAATTTATAAAGAATGCAGGAATGAAGGTGTAGGCCACCCTAATGACAGTCACCTGACAGAAGCCCTACCTCTTACTCACACTGGCCACAACGTTTCAACGTCTGAATCTTGGAAGACACATGCGTACCATGGCACACATTGACTGCCTACATTGTCTACATCTAAACATCAGATTGCAGAAGTTAAATTGCACCCCTAACATGGAGGAACAACCACCGAACAGCAGATCCGTCGGCACCTAACCCGCAGGAAGCCTTCTGCAGGAGTTAAACCTTCACCTGCCAAGCAGAACAGGAAAAATTCGTCTTGGAACCACAGCTACATCCACAGTGAACAGTCTGTCTCCTAATTCTTTTATGTGTTCAGTAAGATACGCAGTAGCAAATTGTTTACCAATTAATATCCAATTTTATCAACTTTGTATCCCTGTTAGTTCAAGGTCTCTTAAAATGCAGGAGTAGCTTTTCTTAAAAAAAAAAAAAAAAATGCTTTTCTTGGCAAATCTAGCATAATGTACTTTCTTCGTGGACGCATAATTGCATACCAATCAGTTTTGATTCTCTGTTCCTCAACAGGCAATATTTGTTTAAAATGTCTCTGATTTGGTTCTCCAAAGAGCAAGCTCTGTTCTGAATAGGAGAAGGAAAACCGCTGGTTTTGTTGAAGACCAGCTGTGCAATTTGGATCGCCACCACAGACTGGTTCAAAGGGCGCTCGTCGGAAATATTTCAGAGATTCCTTAACTGCGGCATTATCCGGAAAGGGGCACTTGAGAAATCGGGCACACCAAACACTACGATGGAGTTATACAAAAATCAGAATGATTAAGTCATGTTAAGCCCAGGTGTGGTGGCGCACACCTGTAATCTCAGTGGCTCAGGAGGCTGAGGCAGGAGGATCACAAGCTGGAGGCCAGCCTCAGCAACTTAGGAACACCCTAAGCAACTTAGTGAGACCCTGTCTCAAAATAAAAATTAAATAGGACTGGGTGGGGATGCGGCTCAGTGGTCAAGCACCCCTGGTTCAATCTGTGGTAGCAAAAAAAAAAAAGCAGTTTTAATCCAGGAGAATTTTATGTTAGGTAAACTATTCGCCTAACATCTACATCATTGCAATATAAAAATTACAAAGGAGTAGATGTTGCAAGAACTTCATGAAAGTTTATATGAATTAGGTGTGATTACAAAGTCATAAATTATACATTACATATAAATATCTATTAAAATATTGTGATGCGTATCAGAAGAGGTTTAACCTATGTTCTTTTTTATTTTGTTTGTTTTTTGGTATCAGGGATTGAACCCAGGGGCCCTCGACGCCTGGGCCACCTCCCCAGCCCTATTTTGTATTTTATTAGAGACAGGGTCTCCCTGAGTTGCTAAGGGCCTCGCCATGGAGACGAAGCTACAGGGACGGAGGCGGCATCAGAGCACGGGAAGGCAGGCGCGAGGCGGCCAGGAGACGCCTCCTTTCCCTAATTTATCTCTTCTGTGATGTTCAGAGGGGGTCGTGTGGGTCTGGGTGGGCAGGGTCTGCAGTCTCTCCTCCGTCTTCACCGGATGTGCTTGGGGGCAGCAGTAGTGGATCATGGCAAACGGATTCCTGGGCAGGGACGGCATTCCTCCGAGAGATGGAAACAAAGCGTCTATTAAAAATTTAAAAATTCAAACAGGAGGAAGGGGAGAGGACGGCCCTTGATCCTGTTCACAATCCCACAGGACAAGGCGATGTTGTTAGACGACCAATGCACGCTTTGAGAAGGAGACCAGAAACGTTCGCTTGAAATGCATGAAAATACGGAGAGTGATCCTCCTTTGATAGAAACGTGGCTGAACAAGAGTCAGGTACGGGGTCTGCGTCATGAGCCCAAAGCTCTTCAGTGAGGATGCTGAAGTGTTTGGGGGTTTCTCCCCTGGGTGCACTGAAACCGTCTTCAGTTGCCATCTATACTGAAAAATCTGGCCAACCCCCTTCCCTTCCTCAACAGGGCTGCATTTCAATCGGTTTTATTACATGAAGTGATCGATCAGTCCCCGACTTTGCACATCCTAACTTTGGTCGTGACCCCGGCATAGCAAGACCACATCCGGTTGCTGGGTGGAATTTCATTCCTCTGACTCGATATTTCAGATTTTTTTTTTTTTTCATTCATGAAGAGCAGAGAATATGAAATCTCGCAGTTTGCATGATGCTGATTCTTTGAACAATACTGACAGACACTTCTTTTCAAACCTAAGACGTGGTTGATTTTTGAAAATGCAGGCTGTGTCCTTAAAATAGGATTTCTTTGTGGGTGGGAAATTCAATGCCTGTATCATGACCCAACCTTTCTAACTGCGTTGTTCAAAAGGTAATGCTTCTAATTCTTTGTTGTTGCTTGACAGTTTGAGTCCTTCTGTTTCCCTTGAAAATTCCTTACATACAAACTTTTCCCCCTGTGGTTCTATTAGTTAGCTTCCTACGTTTGGAGCCAGGGGCAGGCACGGAAAACTTTCAGGGAGAACCGCAAGGTGTTGCTGCTTGTCCTGCAGCTAAAAGGAGATTTTTGCCCCTTTCCTAAGGCTTGGTGATTTTTTAAAACCCCTTAACGTGGCCAGACCACAGGGCAGGCCAATTAGAGTAAGTCTTTAGAAGTTCTGTGACAGTTTTATGATCCGAGAAGTGAACTGTGCTTTGAAAGGAGGATGGAGGGAGGGAGGGACCTTCATTATTTAATATTTCCCCGAGAGAGAGAGAGAGAGAGAGAGAGAGAGAGAGAGAGAGAGAGAGAGAATAGATAGATAGATAAGTAGATAGATAGATGATAGATAGAGATAAAATGGAGGAATGAATGGATAGTTAGATAGGTGGATGGGTGGATGGGTAGAAAGATATGGTGGATGGATGGATGGATGGATAGAGGGATAGATGAGTGGGTAGAGAATAGGATCAAAGGATGGAAGGATGAATGGATGGATAGTTGGATAGATGGGTGGGATAGATGGGTAGATGGGTAGATGGATGGATGGATGGATGGATGGATGGATGGATGCATGGGTGGGTGGATGGATGGGGAGATGGATGGACAGATGGATGAATAGAAGGGTGGGTGGTTGGATGGATGGATGCATGGGTGGATGGATGGATGGATGAGCAGATAGATGGATGGATGGGTGGATGGTGGACAGATGGATGGGTTGGTGTGTGGATGGTGGACAGATGGATGGATGGATGGATGGGTGAATGGATGAATGAGTGGATGGTGGATGGATGGATGAGTAGATGGTGGATGGATGGATGGATATGATGGATGGAAGGATATGGTGGATGGATGGACAGATAGATGGATGTATGGGTGGGTGGTTGGGTGAATGGATGGATGTGATGTATGGAAGGATATGGTGGATGGATGGACAGATAGATGGATGTATGGGTGGGTGGTTGGGTGAATGGATGGATGTGATGTATGGAAGGATATGGTGGATGGATGGATGGATGGACAGAGGGATGAATGAATAGATGGAGACTAGGATCAATGTATGCATGGATAGTTGGATAGATGGATATGTGGATGGATGGATAGATATGATAGTAATCCATGGATAGAGAGGAAGGATGGATATATAGACACAGAGATAAATGATAGATGAGAGGGTTAGATACGCGTATGCACACATACATGTATATTAACATATGAAGGGATTTATTAGGAGAATTGACTCAATTAAAGAGGCCAAGAAATCCCCTAAGAGGCTATGTGCAAGCTAGAGGCCCAGCATTTGTAAAAAGTGAAATCAAACATGCCTAACATAAAATCTACAATTTGATACTTTCAAAATAATCTCTTTATGACCACAAAAAGACTTGAAATAAGCCGGGCACAGTAGCACATGCCTGTAATCCCAGAGGCTGGGGAGGCTGAGGCAGGAGGATCGTGAGTTTAAAGACAGCCTCAGCAAAAAGCGAGGCACTAAGCAACTCAGTGAGACCCTGTCTCTAATGAAAATACAAAATAGGGTTGGAGATGTGGCTCAGTGGTCAAGTACCCCTGAGTTCAATCCCGGTAGCAAAAAAAAAAAAAAAAAAAAAAAAAAAAAAGACTTGAAATACAATATTTCCAGGAAATTTTCATAATAATCAGACTGTGAACACATATAATGCCCACCAACAGAAGAATGGACAGATTATGGTATAATTATACAATGGAATATTAATTAGCCCTGAAAAAGATAACATTGTTGTTGCAAACAATAATAGGGAAACCTAGACACTTTGCAATTGTGTGTGTGTGAGGTTCAAGAAAATGACACAAGACCAATCTCTGGTGACTGACATGGGAAAACTGGCAGCCTATAATGGGGAGTCAGGATTGAATGACATTAGCCACAAGAGACTTGATAGTGTCCTACATCTTAATTGGGGTGGTCATTTCAGGACTGTATTTATCTAGCAAAACTCATCAAGTTGTAGTCTTAAGACCTGACCACTTCCCAGCATGTAAATATTTTAGACACTAAAATATGTGGGAAATGTGAGGGTGCATAGACAAGAGCCCATTTGCATAAAATAAAGTGATTTCCAAATGCCTGAAAGCCAATTTCTTCGTTCTGTTATTAAAATTCTAGTTTAAGTATGGCTGGCTCAAGTTAATTATATTCTAATTAATAGAGCTTTCTTCGGTAATTAAAGGGTAGGAAAGTCAGGAATAGAACAAGAGTCTCATTACCAGCATTATTATTTAGCATTATTTTGGACACTTTGTCCTAAAACAACATTAGAGTAATTAGTACATATGAGTAACAGATTTTTGATTAACTGTTGCTATACACATAATATGATTATCCACTTAGAAAACCTGCAAAAATTTAAAAGCAACAACAACAACAAAATCTGACGAAGTGATAAACATGTGAAAACCATTTTAAGAAGATTTTCGTTGAATACATAGATTGAAAATATGACGAAGCTAATACATCGCCTATGGCTTCAGAAACAGGAAAGATTTGAAAGTAAAGTCATCAGACTATAATTTATGTGTAAGGGAAGCTATATGTCATATAGATAAAATCTTACTTTGAAATGTAAAAAGAAGACGGGAAAATAACTGGAAAATAGATCATGTACCTCTTAAGCATAGATTTGAATGGTCTGCGCAGCAGAGAAAAGATAAATACACAAGATGATGGATGTACAAAATGATTTGATCATCACACCTTGTATATGTGTGTGAGACCATTAGACAAATGCCTACTACATGCCATTATCAGTGTCAATTAAAAACAAAGTGTCACAAGCTGGGAGTAATGTGGGGCCGTTGCTATTGCTGAATTTGAAATGCACGGAGAAATTACTGCCATTAAGACAGAGCACTCCTGATTCAGGAATCCACAGACTCGCAATGAAAGAGATTTGGGACCATAGCAAGGGCACATTTCTTGCATGATACGTTGGTCGTCCAAATTCACGGGAGAACAGATTTTTCGGCACAATCTGCTGGGATGATTGGTCGGGTGTTCTGAAAACTTTAAAATGAGATCTCTACCTAAACATAGAAAATGTGTATATTTTATTACATAAATATGTATTACATTGCAGGCTACATATTATATAATACATAAATTGTGTATGTATGTATGTTACACTATGATGAATGCAGAGGTAGGGGAAAGACTTTACCATATCTATGCATCTATCTATGCATCTACCTATGATTCTATCCATCTATATATCTATTTATGCATCTATCTATGCATCTACCTATGCATCTATCCATCTATATATCTATCTATGCATCTATGCATCTATATATCTATCTATGCATCTATGCATCTAAATATCTATGCATCTATCTATGCTTCTATGCACCTATATATCTATCTATGCATCTATCTATGCATCTATATATCTATCTATGCATCTATATGTTTATCTATGCATCTATCTATGCATCTATATATCTATCTATGCATCTATATATTTATCTATGCATATATCTATGCATCTATATATCTATCTATGCATCTATCTATGTACCTATATATGCATCTATCCATCTATATATCTATCTATTCATCTATCTATGCATCTATGCATCTATAGATCTATCAGTGCATCTATCTATGAATCTATCTATTCATCTATCTATGCATTTTTGCATAGCTAGATGCATCATAGATGCATAGATGCATAGATAGATGCATAGATAGACACATAGATAGATGCATAGGGTGCATAGATAGATGCATAGTTAGATGCATAGATACATGCATATTAGATGCATAGATACATGCATTAGATGCATAGATACATGCATATTTAGATGCATAGATAGATGCATAGGGTGCATAGATGCATAGATATATGCATAGATACATGCATAGATATATGCATAGATACATGCATAGATAGATGCATATTTAGATGCATAAATACATGCATAGATAGATGCATAGATAGATGCATAGGGTGCATAGTAGATGCATAGATATATGCATAGATACATGCATAGATACATTCATAGATGCATAGATAAATGCATAGACAGATGCATAGATAGATGCATATGGTGCATAGATAGATGCATAGTTAGATGCATAGATACATGCATAGATAGACGCATAGATACATGCATAGATAGATGCATAGGGTGCATAGATAGATGCATAGATAGATAGATAGATAGATAGATAGATAGACAGATGATGATATACACACAGATACATACAGAGCTGTCACTCCACATCCATGGGTTCAATGAACCTCAGCTCAAGACCATTAATAGAACAAAATGACTCTGTATGGCACAGGTACAGATGGACCTCTTCCCTGTCCTTATTCACTAAACAATACATTGTAACAACTATTTCTATAGCATTGACACCAGGCACTAGGTAATACAAGCCACCTGGAGGTGATTTAGTGTGCATGGCAGGCCACGCATATACTATATAGGCCAGGCCTATACTGTGTTTTTTTTTTTTTTCCTTTAAGGGACTTGAGCATCCTTAGATTTGGGGTTGCAGGGATCCTAGAACCAATCCCCTATGGGTCTTGAGGGACCACTGGTTTTGCTCTTCTAAGAATGCTATGAAATACTCACTGTGCTGATCTCTTCCCTTTTACCTTCATCACAACACTCCCTTGCAAAAGAAGTATTGTAAGCATGGCATATACAACAACTTCAAATAAATAATAATAATAATAATAATAATAATAATAATTTTTAAAAACGTGAACAGACATTGATCCTCCTGGAATTCTTGCTCGAAGGAGCGTTCGGACGGAGCAGACCTTGAGTGGGTGCTGAGACTCTGCCTCTACAACAGGCTCTTTGGCCAGGCTAGGTGTCCGCTGGTCCTCCGACCACACTTTGAGTCGCCGATGTCTTCTAAATCATTGCAAATGGTGGTGTGTGCAAGTGGGTTGGAAGACACGTGCCAAGGGTCCTGAGGGCATCCAAATACAGTCTGAAAGGTCCCTTAAGGAGATTCCCAAGAATAACCTGGATTTGAGGTGCTACCAACCTAGTAAGATGGCTCTGAATTCTCACATGACACCTTCCTATTTATTGTGCATTTCAAGATTAAAGCACCGTTGTGACATCAATTCCACCAACATTATTTCCCCTTATTAGAAACAGAATCACCCAAGAGCAGGCAAAATCTATAGAAAAATATCATGCTCCTGATCGGGGCTGCTGGAACCCTCTTTTTTCCTCTCATTTTGGAGTTTTTCGTGATATCCAGATTCCTTTTCTGACGATTTTCTGTCCCCATAAACCCAGTCAAAAATTTTCTCCATCTATAAATCGGTGATGATGGCAATAAACACTACAGACCATAATGAAGCTGACTTTCTTCGAAGCCAAGAACATGGTTGGATTAGAAATTTCCTTCCACAAAAGCAAAGGTGCAATTTTTTTCCCCAGTGAAGAGCGATGGTCCTTTTAAGTCTCAGGACATTGGACAGTCATGCACAAAACCAAAGAAGCAGCAAAATCCTGACAGAGCAGGTGTAGGCTACCCGGGTAAAATGCGAAGTTGCTATTTCGCAGGTGCATTGTGGGACCAAGAGAGAGGAAATTCAAAAAATGCCCTTTATTTCATCAGCCTGGTCCTTTCCTAAGGATGACCTACCCTCTCTTTCTTCTGCATCAAAACGACGCAGCTATTTTCAACCTCGGTAGGAAGAATGGGGTCAAGGCAAGGGAGGAGAAGAAGAAAATGCGCCCACAGTGAGCCCCATCCCCTTTTGACTTACGTAAGTCACCAAAAGAGAACTCAGCAGGACTCCCGGAGGATGCGATGGAGGAAAAGTGGGGAAAACCACGTTTCCAGGAACCAGGAGGTTCCAACAAGTTCCCCCACTCAGATCTTCTTTATAATTCCGTGCTGCTTTTAACAGGGCTGGAGATGGCTCAGGGAGTCTGTCATTTCGGTGGTCTACAGAGTTGCAAATGTGACGTCTCATCAGTGTGTGAACTAAGCGTCCTTTTCTCTGATTTGATGTTACTCTCTCTTTTGGAGGGCGTGGAGTTTGGCTTAGAAACAAAACAAAGATGAAAAGTCAAAATGGGTTCTTTAAGGTTCCCTTAAGCCCAAGACGGTAGTTCCATTTTTTGTTGTTGTTGTTGTTGTTGTTTTTAATTCTAAACATATAAAATAGGAAGTAAAACGGGTGGTGTGAAAATAAATACCACTGGAAGTTAAAATCCCCGTACTTTGTTTTTAAAAAATCTGGTTTTGTGGGTGTTTGTTTTGTTTGCTTTTATTGTGTCTCTTCCCTTGGGTTAAGGTCTTAATTTTATAGACATCGTGATAGTGATAAGTCTCCCTGCATCCACGGAGAGCCATGATCCAAATATTACGGTACTATGTTCTCAAATATAAATAAAAAAAGATACTGTGGACAGCCCCGTATGTGGATGAAGTTGGATGGATGGATAGATCGATAATAGCTCGGTGGAATAGAGAAGATACATAAATGATAGATGTGATTCACAGAGATGACAGAGAGAGAGAGATACATGATAGATGATTGACAGATGGATAGCTAGATGATAGAGGGTGGATAAGATAGATGATAGATAAGATAGATAGATGATAGATAAGATAGATAGATGATAGATGTAGATAATAGGTACATAGATGAAAGATGGGTATTGATGACATTTACATAAACAGGTGATATGTGATAATATAGATAGAGGAAAAATGATGGATGGATGGATGGATGGATGGATGGATGAATAGATGCAGATAATAGGTACGTAGGCAAAAGATAAATAGATTTAATAGTTAAAGAGATAAATAGGTGATATGTGATAGATGATTAAGAAAGACAATGAATCAATGTGTTGATAAATAGATAAAAAATTTGATAATAAAGAGATGGGATCTCTCACCACAAAATATGCAATTTTTCATAAGGGTTATTTTGAGCCGAAAGCTTTGGAGAAGGAGCAGGTACAGAAAGAACTGCCTGCTGCCCTTTTCTGCCTAAAGACAGGTCATAAATCTCCCTTTATAAAGGTGATATAAATTTCCATTTGTACAGGGGTCCTGCTCCCCAGACCGGGTTTATTATCTGCATACTAAACCTTCCAAGAATTCCAAAGAATCCTTAAGTACCCTACATTTCCTAGTTACCTTTTCAGAGTTACTACCCCAAGGAGTATATGCCCTGACCCATTTTTAGGCACTTGTCCACAATTCATCATCTGTTGTTAAAATGGGCTATAATCCCTGCCTCTAACTGTCTCTGTGGGCTTTCAGGGCTACTCTATGAAGCCTTGTTATACAAAAAAAAAAAAAAAAAAAAAAAAAAATCACACCAATAAAGAAATATATGCCTTTTACAATTCTGTCTTATGTCCATATCTTACAGTGAGTGGATGGATGGATGGATGAGTGGGTGGATAGGTGGGTGGATGGATAGAGAGATGGATTGATATGTGGATGGATGGGTGGATGGGTGGGTGGATGGATGGATGTATGAGTGGGTGGATGGATGAATGGTTGGGTGGGTGGATGGGTGGATGGATGGATAGATGGATGGATTGAAAGATGGGTAGATGGATAAATAGATGGATGGATGGGTGGGTGTATGAATGGATGGATGGGTGGATGGGTGGGTGGATGGGTGGTTGGATGAGTGAATGGATGGGTCGGTGCATGGATGGATGGATGGGTGGGTGGATGGATGGATTGATGGATGGGTGGATGGGTGGGTGGATGGGTGGGTGGATGGGTGAATGGATGGGTCATTGCATGGATGGATGGATGGATTGAGGATGGGTGGGTGGATGGATGTATGAGTGGATAGATGGATGAATGGTTGGATGGGTGGATGGGTGGGTGGATGGGTAGATGATGGATGGGTGGATGAATGGGTGGATGGGAGGGTGGATAGATGAATGGTTGGGTGGGTGGATGGGTGGGTGGATGGATGGATGGATTGATAGATGGGTGAATGGGTGGATGGGTGGGTGGGTGGATAGTTGGGTGGATAGATGCGTGGATGGATGGATGGATGGATGGATGGATGGATGGATGGATATATGGGTGGATGGATGGGTGGGTAGATGGATGGGTGGATGGGTGGGTAGATGGATGGGTGGATGGGTGGATGGATGGATGTATGAGTGGATAGATGGATGAATGGTTGGATGGGTGGATGGGTGGATGGATGGTAGATGGATGGATACATGGATGTATGGGTGGGTGGATGGGTAGATGATGGATGGGTGGATGAATGGGTGGATGGGAGGGTGGATAGATGAATGGTTGGGTGGGTGGATGGATGGATGGATGGATGGATTGATAGATGGGTGAATGGGTGGATGGGTGGGTGGGTGGATAGTTGGGTGATGGATGCATGGATGGATGGATGGATGGATGGATGATGGATGGATGGATGGATGGATATATGGGTGGATGGATGGGTGGGTAGATGGATGGGTGGATGGGTGGGTAGATGGATGGGTGGATGGGTGGATGGGAGGGTGGATAGGTGGATGGAAGGGTAGATGGATTGGTGGGTAGATGGATGCGTGGATGGGTAGATGGAAAGGTGGATGGGTGGATGGATGGGTGGGTGGGTAAATGGGTGGGTGGATGGGTGTGTGGATGTAACTGTGCGTGGAAGGGTGGATGGATGGATGGGTGGATAAACAGATTGGTGGGTGGATGAATGGATGGTGGATGGATGAATGGATGGATGGGTGGATGGGTGGGTGGATGAAAGGGTGGATGGATAGGTAGGTGGATAGATGGATGGGTGGATGGACAGGCAGTTGAATAAATTGATTCTTAGGCAGATACAGACAGATAGATCAGTGAAACATATATTTCAAAGTTTTTTTTTTGTCTTCCACACAGTGTTATGTAGAAGACTAAATAGGAAACTCTCTCTCGGTATCTAGGGTTCTCTGCCATACGAATTTTATTATTATTTTTCCACTGGGCCTGTGGTCATCTCTGAACGAACATCTCCACGTATTGAACATTTCCTTTCTTTAGGCAAACAGTTCCCAGCAGTGGACTCACAAAATCCCTGTGAAGGGAAGACGTATTGCCCTGTGTTCCGGCCCTCTGCTGGAAACGTGATGGTGGAGAGGCCGCGAGGGATTCCTGTGAGCTTGGGTGAGGGAAGTCCACTCTCTGGGGCTTTGGACCACTTGGCCTCCGACACAACTTAGCTTCCGATGGCCCTCGCCTTTCAAAACGCTCTCCGCTCAACCACCCGGACAGCTCCGGATATCCTCACTTCATGCACCGCTGGGGAAGAACCAGGTCCTCCGCTCCCCTCTGGCCCACGCCACAGAAATGAATTCCAACAGGGATGGATCCCGGGGCTGGACCTCCAGCCCTATCCGGGCTTCTCTTCCTCTTTCACGTCCACCCCGAGCGAGCCACGCCTTTGGGACAATCTCTGGAGAGTCCGTCTTACGCCTCTCTGTACCAAACCGTGTCACCTGGGCACCACGGTGAATCGGGACAAGAGGCACATCAGGAGATGAAAGGCTGGAGCTCTGTGTTCTTTGCAAAGGAAGAGAGAGACTGTCAGCTGAGGGGCAGAGACGGGCCCCTCATTGCTGCTGTCTGACTCCATTCCGTCCCCAGATGTCACGATGAACCAAGTCCTTCCAGGGTTTTCTCCAAGAGTAGGTTCACCCCTGTCGGATTGGGCCAGTGGGTTGACCGGCTGGGGCTCTGGGGAGGATGGCTGACCATACTGCTCACCTCTGGAGGTGGACCAGAAAGCTCTCGGGGTGCTGCAATTTGTTCATCAGAAAAATTAATCCTCGGTCAGCCACGCATCTCTCCAAGGATGCAAATTATATTTTGGGGGGGCTGGGGTTGTGGCTCGGGGGTACTGCGCTTGCCTAGCATGTGCGAGGCCCGGGTTCGATCCTCAGCACCACATAAAAATAAACGCATTGTGTACAACTAAAGCAAATAAATAAATGTGTTTATAAAAATGATATTTTATTTTCCTTTATGAAGCAGACAGGGTACTTGTTACTTTCCGTCGCATGCAGTTAGCTTGCAAATAGCCCATTTGTCGCTCTCCACGTAGCTTTTCTGAATGTTTTCATTTCTATGTTTATTTATTCTTTATTCTCAAGATGTGTGCAAAAAGAATAAGAAGGGAGGGGTAACCTCCATGAACGTCAATGTTGCATTTTTAATGGAATAAATCACAACGGAAGTACACCATACAATACCGTCTTTTAAATCCACATTCCCTGTAAGTAGACATAAACTTGTTATGTGCATATATATATAAATATGCAGTTGTACATATATATGTTTATTTCTTTCTGCAGTGCATGAAATCAAACCTAGACATCACATGTGTTAGGCAAGTTCTCTATGGCTACCGTGTCTGTTGCTGTATTTTATTTATTTTACTGAATGTTTTTGAAGATTGGCACATGCATTTGTACCAATTTAGGAATGCGATGATTTCATTAACAGATGTGTTGGGTAATAACCAACTCAGGGTAACGAGCCTATCTATCCCCTTTCTCATCTTTAGGGTGAGTACCTTCGAATTTCTCTTTGCTAATTATTTTGAGACCCAGACTGCTATATCATGAAGTATGCTCACCCTGCTGTGCACACAACACCAGAACCTACTCGTCCTATCCAAAAGTTGCTTTTACTTACACACAAAGAGCTATGCCAGCGAGTTACCTGACAACCCACGTGGAGATTTCAACACACCTGTTATCACCTAAATTTTTTTTTTCACAGAAACATATCTAACATTTGAAACACCTTCCTCCAAATTATCAAAAAAAAAAAAAAAAAAAAAAAAAGTCTTACATGTACTCAGAGACTATGATTACTTTTTATTGGAGAAACAGAATGTAATTAACAGTGATCTCTTTGTCTAGCGTTTCTTAGAGAAGCAACGTTTCTTCGCCTATCCATTATCACTGAACATAAATCACAGTGACGTAATTCTCTCCAGCTCTGTTTATCTGGTTTGTTCACCTTCCCAGTTTCTCTGCGGTTCTGCACAGTCAACCACATATCAAGAACCTTCCACGGAGAAGCAAGAGCTCGTTAGAAACATTGATTGCCAGATCTAGACGCCTGCAATTCCACAGATGTTCCAAATTCCACGTAGCTGGGTGCGGTAGATGGGTCCACGAGAGACGTGCTATTTTGGTTCATAAATATATATATATATTTTTTTATCACCAATTTAATTGGAGCACGTCCCTGGAGATGGCTTGCAGAAATCATTCCATAATGAACAGACTTAGGGCAAGAAGTGGAAATTGTCATTCCCACCGTTTTCCTTCCTTAGGAAACACTCTGTAAAACGGAACCTTTATAAATCACGGAATAATATTCCTATTAATGCTGAAGAATTGCTCACATTTGTAAACATATTCTGAATTCCATTTGGACTTGCAGAATTTGTTTTTTTCAGCTAGCATCAATGTATCCACCTTGAGCCCATCAGAAGCAAGGGAGATTTGGGGCCTGAGTCATTCCAAGCATTTTTGCTTGCTAAAAATGATACCTCTGTGTGCTGTGTCTGCTCTCCAATTTTCTGGCCTCCGTGATATAGATTTTCACCTGGAAATAACATCGGTGCTTGGCTTGCATCTGCCTGCATGGCTACTTAACAAGCCATCTGATCATTTACTTCTCTGCTGGATTTTCTGAAGGCTACTGTAGTAATTGAGCAGCACAAGCTGACGGCTTGGGAAGTTGTTGGCAATACAACACACAGAGCTGTCACGGAACTCTTCAAGAGGAAAGTTGGTTGACCGTGCAGAGAGATGTCTAATCTGCACCCCTGTTTGTCCCTCTCCGCACATAGGTACTTGGTGGTATTCGAACCCAGAATGTGTACCTCAACCAGGTGGTGGGTTTTGAAGCACAGACAGAAGGATTTGGTTGTACAAGTTCTTCAGAGAGACCGAACCCACAGGATAGACACATATAGACATGCAGGAGATAATGATGGATGGATGGATGGATGGATGGATGGATGGATGGATAGATGGATGGATAGGTGGATGGATGGATGATAGATGGATGATGGGTAGATTGATGGATGGATGGATAGATGAATGGTGGGTGGGTGGATGGATAGGTGGATGGATAAGTGGATGGATGGGTGGATAGATGGATGGATAGGTGGATGGATGGATGGGATGGATGGATGGATGGATGGATGGATATGGATGGATGGATGGATGGATTGATTGATGGATGGATGGATGGGTATTGATTGATTGATGGATGGATGGATGGGAGTGAGTGGTGTGGTAGATTGATGGATGGATGGGTGGATAGATAGTGGGTGGGTGGGTGGATGGATGGGTGGGTGGTGTGGATGGATGGATGATAGATGGATGATGGGGGTAGATTGATGGATGGATGGGATGGATGGATAGATAGATGATGGTGGATGGATGGATGGGTGGATGGATGGGTGGGTGGGGTGGGTGGGTGGATGGACTGATGGATAGGTGGGTAGATGGATGGATGGGTGGATGGATGACAGATGGATGATGGATAGATGGATGGATGGATGGATGGATGGATAGGTGGGTGAGTGGATGGATGGAGCAATGGAGATACAGGTGGATAAATATACAAGTGAAAAAATAGATGGTATAGAGACAGAATAGAAAAATATATTGGGCTGGGGTTGTGGCTCAGTGGCGGAGCGCTCGCCTCACACGTGCGCAGCCCGGTTTTGATCCTCAGCACCACGTAAACATAAATGCATTGCATTGTGTACAACTAAAGTAAATAAATAAATATTAAAAAAAGAAAAATATATTGATGACTGTAAGCTGCCTGTCATGGCCAGCCACAGCGCCGCGGGAGGAAAACTCGGAGGCAGAGTAAAGCTATTACTACTTTTACTTCTACTTTCTTAGAGAGAGCTTAGAGAGGGAAAGAAAGATTTTAGAGAGAAAGATTAGAGAGAGCTTTTCTTCTTGTCTTCTTAGCTTAGAGAGAGAGAAAGAAAGATAGAGAGAGCTTAGCTTAGAGAAAGATTATTTTTTAGAGCTTCTTTCTTCTTTCTTCTTTCTTCCTCGGGAGCCTCGGCCTAACTCTGACCAGCCATTACTTCTTCTATCTGGTTTCTCTTCTGTAACCGCTCTGCCTACGTTCTGGCCGCTCTGATTCTTTTCTTCTTCTCCGACCCAAAACTCTTCTTCTGACCGACCGAGCGACCGCACGACTGACTGAATGAATTCGTTCTCCTAACTCCGACCGCTTTCACCCGGTTATATACCTTTAGCTTTGCGGGTGCCTCACGTGCATTTACAGGTGCGTCACATACATATCAGGTGGAACTGATGGCTTCCAGCTAGCCGCAATAGCCCTTCCTAATTGGGGCTCCTTCAGATGACAGGAATAAATGATTGATAGGCAGAGGCAGATACATGGATATATATATGACAGAAGAAACAGATGATAGAGTAGATTGACAATAGTTACAAAGATGAAAACACACATAGATACATAGATAATTCGATAAATAGATGCAGTCCATATAAATATATGGATATATTAATAATAGATGGGTGAATAGATAGAAGAGGAAAATATAAAGATAGAAAATAGATGATTAGTCGATAGATGTAGATACATGGATGTATAGATGATAGGATATATAGATACAAAAGATAGATGATATAGATGATAGAGTATTTGGATAGATGATAGATAGATAGATAGATAGAATGATAGATGGATGGATAGATAAATTCAATAGGCAATTGTATGGATGATTGGAATAATGGATAGATGGGTGGATGGGTGAGATAGATAGATGATAGATAGAAAGAATGATGGATGGATGAATGGATGGATATATTGATGGATGGATGGATAGATGGATAGACAGATAGATAGATTCGATAGACAATTGGATGGATGGTGGGAAGAATGGTAGATGGGTGGATGGGTGAGAAAGATGATCGATGGATAATAGACACAGGATAGAGGCAGATGACGTGACAGTGGATACATACAGATAGATGACAGGTAGGTGGCCACGCATACATGCATGCGGATACATGGGGAGACTTAATAGGGAAACCCACTTGGTTAAGGAGACCAAGAACCCCCGTGACAGGCCACCTTCATGCTCAAGGCCCAGGGGAGCCAACATTGTTACTATCCAGGCCTGTGGTGGCCCCCAGAATAATCCACGTAAACACACCTTGCTGAGCAACCCCCACTCCTGTCCTCGTGAACCGACCTGTCTCTTACGCCCAGCAGGAAGAGGGGACATGGCCCTCGGAGGAGTCATCACCTCCTTTGTCAGGGCCAGCCACTGATCCTGAGTATGTGTGGAAGCATCTTGTCTTCCTCTGGGAAGACACTGCAGGTCTTGGCCAGTCCTGGTGCAGACCGCTGGTGGCAGAGTCCCTCCAGAGTGCAGAGCGGGCGGTGGCCGTGTAACGTGGCTACCGATGCCGCGTGGACCTGGGACTTCATCTTGCAACCTGGACCCCGGCCCCCCCACCGACGTCCCCCCAACCTGCACCCTCAAACCAGCCTCGCCACCGCGCTGGCCATCTCCCCACAAGCGTCTGCTTGCGGGCCAGAAACTGGACCTGGATTTCTTGCAGTTGCGGTTGGATTTCCCAGAAAAGGGCATGACCCACGCTTACCCAAACACGTTGAATTCCTAAAATAGTTTGGGGACACAAACAAGTGTGCACCAGGCAGACGCGTCCCCGGGAAAGAATGGCCTGTCTGTTTGCACATTCCTGAATCGAGTCATCTTGTCACCACTCGACAGGGAAGAATTCCCCTTGGAATGCCAAGTGGCTGGGGTAGCCTTGGAGGAGCCAAGATCCCCCAGAGACAGGCCCACGATGACTGCGATGAAAGAAGTTTCCATAATAAGACAGCTGTCTCCCCGCCGGGGTGGGACGCAACTCTGCACTCTGAGGCCCGGCCGCGGTGACCCCGCTGGCTCCTCTAATCTGCACACCACGGCCCGCGGCCCTGCTGTGAGTCTTAACCACGCAGGGCCGGCGACAGCTGCGGAGCCCTTGCAGGCGTTGGAGGAACCACACAGCCCAGGGAAACGAGCCGCCTTCTGCCGGGCTGTCCAGAAGGCACGTCCCGCTCGGCACTGACCTCCCGCCACTCTGCCACCAAGTGAGGGAGCCAGGGCGGGCGAGGGGCTGGGCACAAGGTGCAGCAGAGACCTAAACTCGGGGCGCCCTGAGCGCAGCCCCGGCTCCTGTGCAGAGAGCCAGGATGTGGGTCAGTAAAGACATAGGAAGGAAGATGACAGATAGACAGACAGACAGATGAGATGGATGGATGACAGATAGATAGATGGATGGATAGATGATGGATGGATAGATGGATGGATGGATAGATGGATGGATAGATAGATAGATCTGGATGGATGGGTAATAGACAGAGACTCTGTCCTGCAGGTTTTCTCTGCACTGTGGGCATCTGGGGCTGGGGGTTCTCTGGGCTGGGCTGTGCTGTGCACTGCAGGAGGTGGAGCAGCCTCTCTGGGCTCCACACAGCAGGTGCCAGGAGCCACCCCACCCAGGGTGTGACAGCCACCTAGACAGACAGAACTGTAGTAGATGACAGATAGATAGATAGATGATAGATAGGTAGACAGACAGAATTGGTAGATAACAGATAGATAGATAGATAGATGATAGATAGGTAGACAGACAGGCAGAATTGGCAGATGACAGATAGATAGATAGATGATAGATAGATAGACAGACAGGCAAAATTGGTAGATGACAGATAGATAGATAGATAGATGATAGATAGGCAGGCAAATAGATTGACGAGATGGATGGATGGATGGATGGATGGAAGGAAGGAAGGAAGATAGGTGATGGGTATTATACAGAGGTAACAATAGATAGTATAAATGGATATATGATTGATAGATAATAGGAGATAGGTAGATAGCATAAATGTATGTATGGATGGGTGGGTAAAACGATGGATGAAGGATGGAAGATAAATAAGGGATAGGTCCTGTAGGTAGGCAATAATATATACTATAAGTATATAAATGAAAAATAGATGTTAGATAGGATAGATAGATAGGATAGATAGATGGATAATAGAACACATGGATGCATAGAGATAATAAATAGATAATAGATGGATAGAGAGATCATATAAACAGGTAGATGATAGATAATAGTACACAGATGATATAGATAAAGATTGACAGGTGTAATAGACAATGGATAAATAGGAGGATCAATAACTAAATATAGATATTGCAGTAGATGAGAGAGGGTATAGATGATTGGTATTGATTGATAATCGCTGATAGATAATAATGGACATAAGCTGGGCGTGGTGGCACACGCCTGTCATCCCAGCACTTGGGAGGCTGAGGCAGGAGGATCGCGAGGTCAAAGCCAGCCTCAGCTATAGTGAGGCACTTAGCAACTCCGTGAGACCCTGTCTCTAAATAAAATACAAAAAAGGGCTGGGGATGTGGCCCAGTGGTCAAATGCCCCTGAGTTCAATTCCCGGTACTAAATAAATAAATAAATAAATAAATAAATATAATGGACATCAACGATAGATGATAGGTGAGAGGCAGGATGATAGGTAACATACACGTAGAAATAGATGACAGGCTGTTTAGATAAAGGAGAGATGATAGACAGCTAGACAGACAGACAGACAGACAGAATGCTCTTGCAAGCACGTCACCAGACGAGCCCATTCCTCGGAAAGAGCTCAGCTCTGAGGTCCGGCCACGCTGGGAGAGCTCATCACTCCGAGGCTGCCTGCCAAGGCTGCTAGAATCCTCTTATAAGATGAGGGCCCGGGGACTGCTGCTGCCCTCCAGGCACGCCCCAGTGACCCTGCCCTGCTCCCGAATCGGAGCCCAGCTCCCACGGCACCGCGAGCAGTCCCTCCCGGGTGAGTGTGTCCTCAGAACAGGCGAAGGCACGCTGTGCACCAGCTGTTCACGGTGGTGGGTGTCAGGGCTGGGGGACGGCAGCCCCAGCTCCACCAGACTTCCTCTACCAGGGGGAGCCCTCATGCTGAGCTACAGCTCTCGGTTTCCTCCTTTCATTTATAATTAACTTTTCATTATCTGATTTCCATCTAAGCCTGCCACAGACACCCCATGCACGCCTGATATATTTTTTTTTTTTTTCTCTCCGTCGTTTGACTTTGCTGGTGATGCCCAAAACCTAATTGCTCCAAACCCCTTCCAAAGCATGCATTGTCGATGGTAAGCTGAAATTCACAGAGGAAAAAAAAAAATACACACACGCACCCGGAATATATGGCATATGTGTGGGGTTGCATTAATCAAAGGAACACTTGTTTAATTCTATTTTATCATTTCACGTTCTTTTATCCTTGTGGGGTCCTAGGGATGGCACCCACGGCTTTGAGCGTGTCAGGCACGCAAATGACCAGTGAGACAAACCCCAGCCCTCCACTCCCAAGTCACATTTTGTGGGGGACAGTGCCACGGGGAAGACATGTTCCTTGGATGGTCAGGAAGGAAGTGGAGGGTCTGCTGTGCCATCCGCGATTGCACGCAGCCATGCGTACATGGCGTTCCCACACCTTGCTGCGGCTGTGTCCCTGCTGTGCTCCTCCGACTTGGAATCAGGACTTTCCCAGGGCGTAGCCTGAGGGTGTTCTCGGGATATTGCCCGAGGGTCTGTGCAGCTCTTATCGCCCAGGTCTACGTTGCTCTCCACACCTGGACAATAAGCGTGTGCCACCTTCTAGTGAAGGGCTTGCACACCCGACTTGAGATGCCACAGCAGCATCTACGAGGCACAATGCAGTGAAACTCTTAGAAACAGGGCTTTGCGATAGATAAATCATCACCATTAAGTCTGAGCGAGCAAAAAACTTAACTCAAAAAACAAAACAAAACAAACAAACAAACAAACAAAAAAACAAATACCTCAATCAATAAATGGGCTAAGGAATTGAAAAGACACCTCTCAGAAGATACACAAGTAATCAACAAATACATGAAAAAATGCTCCACATCGCTGGCAATTAGGGAAATGCAAATCAAAACTACTCTAAGATTTCATTTCACTCCAGTCAGAATGGCAGCTATCAAGAACACAAACAACAATAAATGTTGGAGAGGATGTGGGGGAAAAGGCACACTCATACATTGCTGATGGGACTGCAAGATGGTGCAACCGCTATGGAAAGCAGTATGGAGATTTCATGGGAAACTGGGAACGGAACCACCCTATGACCCAGCCATCCCACTCCTGGGTCTATTCCCAAAGACACAGCTATCTCAATGTTTTATAGCAGCACAATTCACAATAGCTAGGTTGTGGAACCAACCTAGATGTCCCTCAGTAAATGAGTGGAAAAAGAAAATATGGTATATATACACAATGGAATTTTACTCAGCAATAAAAGAGAATAAAATAATGTCATTTGCAGGTAAATGGATGAAGTTGGAGAATATAATGCTAAGTGAAATCAGTCAATCTCAAAAATCCAAATACCGAATGTTTTCTCTGATATAAGGAGGCTGATTCACAGTGATGTTGGGTCGGGGTACATAGGAGGATTAGAGGAACACTAGAAAGGTCAAAGGGGAGGGAGGGGGAGGCAGGGATCAAGGGGGGATGGAGGGGAAAAAAGAAAAGGTGGATGAATAAGATGGATGTCATTATCCTAAATGCATGATTGAAGACTTAAAAGGTACGAATATACTTTGTATACAAACAGTGCTGTGTAAAAAGATACTTTATATACGTACTATGAAAAAAAAATGTCTGAGTGAGGATAAGGCACTCAGCTCTCCCAGCAACCAGCGGCAAGTTGGAGACACTAAAAGGTGTTGGCTAGAGGTGCAGGAACACCCACGCACCCTGCTGCACCTGCCCTGGGGGTCTGGAGGGAGATAAGCAAAGCAAGCCATCCCCAGAGGGTTGGGGAACCCCCCAGACTCAAGACAGGTAGATTTCTGAACTGTGAGCATTCTCTGGGTCATTGCAATCCTTTTAGAATCACACCGTGTGAAACCCCCTGAGACAAGGATCCTGTCTGGGCATCTTTGTGTGCCGGGGACTTGGCCCAATAGCTGGTCCACCTGTGGAGATTCATGACTTCATGGAAAGGAACTGTTGCCGGTTTAGCCTTGTCGGTTGCCCTTGGAGCACAGTGTCCAGGAACAAGACACCGCTTCCAAAAGCCTACCTGAATTCTATCTACCAAGAGAGCTCAAGGTGAGCGTTACTCTGTCAGGGTATACTCTCTCTCTCTCTCTCTCTCTCTCTCCCTTTGCTAGTACAAGTATAATTTCATCAGCTTATTTTTGGTTGTTGCTGTGACCAAAACATCCAACAAGAACAATTAGAGAAGGAAAAGTTGATCAGGGCCTCATGGTTTTGGAGGTTCAGTCCACGGCTGGCCGACTCCATGGCTCTGGCCCAAGGGGAGGCAGAACAAAATGGCGGCAGGGCCTGGAGGAGGAGAGCAGCTCAGGACGTGGCACCCGGAAGCAGAGAGAGCTCTGCTCACCAGGGACAGGATAGAAACCCCCAAGGCACAGCCCAGGGACCCCCCTCCTCCTGCCACACCCCACCTGCCTGCAGTCACCACCCAGTGAGTCCATCCAAGTGGATTAATCCACTTGTTAGTCTACAGCTCTCATAATCGGATCATTTGACCTCTGGACCTTCTTGCATTGTCTCACACAAGAGCTTCTGGGTACACCTCATGTCCAAAACATAACAAAGGCACAAACTATGGTCTGGCAGCTTCTAGCCAAAGGGACTGCCTATGCTCTCGGGAAACACACAGGAAGGAAACTTCTAGAAGGAACAGGGAACTTCTTCTCAAGCAAGGCTCAACAGAGAGCAAGTCTCATTGCTAATGACAAGGTCCCAAATACTCTATGATTTCACGTGATCGCAGTATGCATTTAGTACTCAGAATGGAAACAGCGTACGTTGTTCATCTAGATTCGACAACTGAGCGCTATTCATGGAAAAAAAATAGATATATATTCACAAATGCACACAGGTCTATGGAGGGAGAGAAGAATGATTGGATGGTGAATGGATATATAGATAATATGGATGATAGACAGGAATCAATGATGGAAGATATATCTATGTGCAATTGGATGGGTGGATAGAAAGATAGATAGATAGATAGATAGACAGACAGTACTTGTAGATGATAGATAGATACACAGACAGAACTGGTAGATGATAGATAGATAGATAGATAGACAGACAGACAGACAGTACTTGTAGATGATAGATAGATAGATACACAGACAGAACTGGTAGATGATAGATAGATAGATAGACAGACAGACAGTACTTGTGATAGATGATAGATAGATAGATACACAGACAGAACTGGTAGATGATAGATAGATAGATAGATAGATAGATAGATAGATAGATAGATAGATAGATAGATAGACAGTACTTGTGTAGATAGATAGATAGATAGATAGATACACAGACAGAACTGGTAGATGATAGATAGATAGATAGATAGATAGATAGATAGATAGATAGATAGATAGATAGATAGATTCAATAGGCAATTAGATGCATGGCCGGAAGAACACATGGATGAATAGATAGATGATAGATAGATAGCTGATAGATAGATCTGTGTATTTATGCCTAGATAGATGCATGCTCACAAAGCGTGTGTGCATATATGCAGAAATACAGATGTGTGTGCCCACGTGGACAGGCAAGGACATCCGTATATGTGGCTGGTGCCGGCACAGATGAATAGAGAGAGAGATCCGGATATGCAAATTAGGATACACCTCATCTTTTGGATATATGTTGCGCACCCACAAATCGCAGTCTGCGTCACAGGGGAGCTGAATTGAGGACCTTCAGCAACACAATCCACCAGTCTTTAGAACCAGCCTCATTCATTATTCCTTTAATACATCACGGTTTTCACTCTGTCCTTGCATAGCTTAAACTGCTTGCAAGTTCCACGCAGTCTAGGCTTAGTTGAAATACGTGTGTGTGTGTGTGTGTGTCCATAAATACTTTTTTTTTTTTTTTTTTTTTTTTTTTGGTACTGGGGATTGAACTCAGGGGCCCTCGACCCCTGGGCCACCTCCCCAGCCCTTTTTTGTATTTTATTAGAGACAGGGTCTCACTGAGGTGCTAAGTGCCTCACCATGGCTGAGGCTGGCTTTGAACTCCCGATCCTCCTGCCTCAGCCTCCCAAGTGCCAGGATGACAGGCGTGCGCCACCGCACCTGGCTCATAAATACTTTTATACCAAAGAAAAATTATTACCAACGACTACTTCATCCAGATTGTGATTTATCTTTCCATTTATTGATGGATCATCATCATCTTCTCATCTCAATAAAGATTCCTGCATCTCCTCAATAAAGACTCCTTCCATTACGTGGAAGGCATGCTGATATTTCTCCGGCCATCTCTCCTCGGGCTAGGTCTTAGTTTTACTAAGTGACCGTCCATCTGATGCATGTAACCACGGACGTCACTCCTGAACTGGTTTGGGCTGAGCTGGGAAGAGTTTCTCCCACGCAGAGACACACGTTTAAGTACGGCAAATGCAAGACGGTCCGCGTCGACCCTGCTCATATGTTTTTATTTGTGGTGGATTCGCGGGTTCTCTGTGCCGATCGGCTCCTCCAATAAGTGACAGCGTCATCAATGAAAGTAGGCCACTGCCCCTCGTGAGACGAAAATCAAACAGGGAGGTGGGCAGGCATGGTTGAGATTGAGTAAATACCTCTTCTTCCCAGCACAGGTTGAAGCCCAGAGGAGAATGGAGTTTCACGGCTGCTCCATCTGCTACTGAAGGTCATGGTGAAGGTCAGCTGCAACACCGGGGCTTTCCCAGGACGGGAGGGCGGGGGCCGGCAGGCTGGTCACATCGTCCTGAGAAGCCCGGAGCTGCCCCTCCTGGCTAAGGACAGATTCGTCCAGGATTGCCACAGCAGCCAAGCAGAGCTTCCCAAGGCAGTGTCCCCCGGGGGGACAGTCCAGTTTTCCAACGTCCAGGGAATATCTGCATCTCAGAAACCCAAGGCAGGGACGAGAAGGACACGCAGCAAAGCGCAAGGCACCCAACAGGGGCCAACGCGCCCAGACACTTGCAGGCACCGTGACGCCGGGCCCCTGCTGCCCCACGCCGTCATTCAGCCCGCGTCCCCTGCGGGATGCGATGTGTCCAGTGGGACTGTGGGGCCGTCTTCACCCTTTCTAAGTAACGGGCGCGGGTGATCTCCAGGGGCATGATCACAGACAGGGCAGGGAGACGGCTCGCAGAGGGACATGCCGGGGACGGTGCATTATCAGCTCGCCAAAGAAGACAGGTGGACGGCTGGCACCCGGCATCCGTGCAGCTGGTGACGCCCACGGGCAGAAGCCCCGACCCGCAGCCCCGACCTGCGGCTCCAAGCTTCGTGCCCATCCATGCAAGGAATGACCAGCTCTGTCATCCGACACTTTGAACGCAGGGGACAGGGACGTGTGTGCGGGCACAGACGCAGCCGTCGGGGCAGATGAGAGGCATGTGTTGGTGTTGCCGGCCATCTTTGCTTCCTTCATACTGGATTCCCAGTATTGGAATTTGCTTTCCCTGGGAATGCATGATTCTTCCTCCCATCCACTGTGTGTGTGTGTGTGTGTGTGTGTGTGTGTGTGTGTGTGTGTGTGGCTAGCCCAGGGTTCCACCACTGAGCCACACACTCCGTCCTCTGCAGAGCTTTCTTACACATTCCCAAAGGATGGATTCCAAGACCTCCTCAGACACATATCAAAATCCACAGATGCCCAAATTCCCCACCAGGGAATTAGCAGATGAGTCCCACACACTGTTCAATACACCTTTTTTTTTTTTTTGGAGGGGGCAACCACTGGGGATTGTACTCAGGGGCACTTGACCCCTGGGCCCCATCCCCAGCCCTTTTTTGTGTTTTATTAGAGACAGGGTCTCACTGAGTTGCTAAGTGCCTCGCCTTTGCTGAGGCTGGCTTTGAACTTGTGATCCTCCTGCCTCAGCCTCCCAAGTGCTGGGATGACAGGCATGCGCCACCGGGCCCGGCTCATTTTGCTTTTGAAAAACTATGCAAATACCACACAGGACCCCTTGCTGCAGCGTGGAGGGGATCCAGAGCCAGGAAAGGAAGACGGTCACTCTTCAGGGTGACCGAATGCATATGATCGAAAGAGAATAATAAAAGCATATCAGTCAGTCTTGCAAGGTCCCTGGGGCGCGTCCTCTGTGGGGAATGGTGGCAGCTTCTTAGGTGATGCTACTGCAGTCCAGCCAGAAGCAATCTGCCCACGAAACCCTCCTCCACCACCAGAATGGACCACTTCCTTCCCATCTCTTCTGCCCCCACAGGGGTGACCAGAACCCATAGCTCTTGTCTTTACTCTGTGGTTGACTTTGGTCATCGGCCTTAGCCAAGGTCTAGATTTGCTCAGGAAAAAAGAAGCAGAAGATGCTTCAGAAAGACTGGGGGAAGCCGGGCGCAGTGGTGCACGCCTGTCATCCCAGCCCTTGGGAGGCTGAGGCAGGAGGATCGTGAGGTCAAAGCCAGCCTCAGCCATGGCAAGGCTTTTAGCAACTCAGTGAGACCCTCTCTCTAAATAAAATACAAAATAGGGCTGGGGATGGGGCCCAGTGGTCGAGGGCCCCTGAGTTCAATCCCTGGTACAAAGAAAAAAAAGACTGGAGAAAGAAAAACCGTGTTGGTGATGTTTAGTGTCATGGGACCCAGCCGTGAATAGCGACCTCAGTGCCATTGAATAAGGAGGAGACTCCAGGGATCTGGGACGCCCACCACAGGTCTCTCTCACACCTGATGCATGTGCATCCAAGAATAAAAGGCGCTCAGCTTAACATCCTACAAGCACCAAAGACGCTTCTTCATGAAACAAACCTTCATCGACCACCACAGTTCTGTTGGAGGAACCAGGACTCAGCGTGATAATTTGCTACGTATATACACACAATGCAATGATCAAATCAGCATTTATCCGTTGTGTGTGTTGGGTATTTTGAAACAGATAATGAACTGTTGTTGACTAGACTGGTTTCATGAAGTCTCTGAGGCTGGCCTCCAACTTGCCATCCTCCTGCCTCAGCCTCCCAAACTGCTGGGCTTACAGGCGTGTGCCACCATGCCCAGAATTCCACTCAGCTACCCAGGTCATGAGACAAAACTGCTCAAACCAAGGAGGAGACAGTCATGGCAGACAGAATAGTGTCATGATTCTCCTGTGATATGATTCTTTGCGAAGGAAATCCAAAGCGCTGTGCGGTGAAAGCGTTCCGAAGAAAGTCCCATAAAGCTGCGGAAAATGAGATCAGGATACAAAGAGCAATTTCCAGCCCTTTATAGCAGCAACAAATAATTAGAAAACACCCGTTAACAAGCCGCACAGTAAAAAGCGCACAGAAAAAACTCAGATATAAAATACGGGAGACGCAGAAGCCCATTATGGTGGGAAATAACTTTATGGAGCACATTAAAGATGTAACACAAAGAAGACACACGTGTTTTCAGTACAGGGGAGGCTTGTAGCTTTAGAACGGGCTGATGATCTGCGAATTCAGCTCTAAATTCAAGGACAATCACCCGTCGGGTCGCAAAGAACTAAGTCTACAAAGAAGACTTCAAAACATGAGGTATGGGGCAAAGGAGATGGAACGCTAAAGACCATTACAAACGTCTGGCCAACCCCCCCCCCAAAAAAAAAAAAAAAGCAAGTAGTTATTCCTTTAAACAGCAGAGAACTAGTACCGGGCATCCAGGTATAGGATAGGCGAGTTGCCCAGGTGTTGCGCAGTCGACCGATCCGTCTGTCAATCTGCGGGACTATCATGGAATAAATCTCATAACATCTGACGATGCACCTCGCTGACATCTTAGGACCTAGTAATTAATTTCACACACAGAAACGTACCTTAAAAAAACAATAATAAAATAAACAAAACCTCCTGCAAGATAAAGAGCATGCAAAGCACTGTTTGCAACTGGAATTTTAGAAATCACTAGAACCTACATGTTGGGGACTCTTTATTCCGTATACAGCTACGCGGCCGTTAAAAATAAATAAATGCATAGACTGAGGCCTATCTCAGATACACGTACACAATAAGAAAACTAGCCTATCCCAAAAGGATATATAGACTGATATATTTATGCAACCTTCTTTTTTTTTTTTTTTTTTTTTTTTTAAGAGCTCTACTACAGATTGTTTTGGGAGATGAGTGTGTGTTCCTTTAAAACTCAAATGTGAAGCCAAGTTTGGGGGCACACACCTGTAAAACCCACCAGCTCGGGAGGCTGAGGCAGGAGGAACCCAAGTTGGAGGCCAGCCTCAGCAACTTAGCGAGGTCCTAAGCAACGTTGCAGGACTCTCTCTGAAAATAAAAAATAAAAAGGGCCGGGGGCTGGGCGCAGTGGCCCACGCCTGTCATCCCAGCAGCTCGGGAGGCTGAGGCAGGAGGTTCGAGAGTTCAAAGTCAGCCTCAGCAAAAGCGAGGCCCTAAGCAACTCAGTGAGACCCTGTCTCTAAATAAAATGCAAAATAGGACTGGGGATGTGGCTCGGTGATTGAGTACCCAAGTTCTATCCTCCGTAAAAAAAAAAAAAAAAAAAATAGCTGTGGGTGTGACTCAGTGGTTAAGTACCCTAGGTTTCAATATCCACTATCCAAAAAAAAAAAACCAGTCCAAAATGGGAAGGATTCTCAACTACCTGAGGACAGCAGGTATTTCAAGGGAAGAATAAAAAATAAAGAGTCAGAATCCCTTCAGCTATCAACACTTAAATTCAAATTTTAAAATAGACCTTCAGTGACTTACGGCAAGACATCAGCACTTGGTAAATATGAGTATCGCGTTCAGCATTGTCACTTATCCTATCATCCCTTTTATTCTGAAATACTTTAAGAAAACTGAAGAAGCTGAGTTGATCGGGTTCTGCAAGATGCATTGTCGACAAGACGGAGCTCAAAACCAGAAAGAGGTTTCGGCTGCTTTTTTCCCTAGAGGAACCTGATTTTTTTTCTCGCCCTTTCCTCTCTGCCCCTTAAGACCCCGTTGCCATTCCTATTTGCCCACGATCTACAACTCGACGATCTCCCACAAGGACCCACCTGGCCTACCCCATCGTGGAGAGGACCGTCACGCCAAAAGTCCCTCCCCGGGGCGGAGACGGCATCGTGGTGCCCTTGGGGCATCATCTCCAAGAAGACACTTCCTGAGCTACCACGTCTCCGAGAACAGAGTGCAGACCCCCAAAGCTTGAATACGAGGGTCTCATGATGCACTTGCACAAATGGGTGCACGGGGTCTGCTCGGAGCGGACAAAGAGGAGCTGTCGGCAAACGGATGTTGTCTGAGCGCCCCGTTCCCTCCTCCATTGCGCGTGACATTTCTGTGATGTTTGGAAAGAAAAACACTCACATACAAAAATGAAAGAAAGAAAGAAAGAAAGAAAGAAAGAAAGAAAGAAAGAAAGAAAGAAAGAAAGAAAAAGAAAGGAAGGAAGGAAGGAAGGAAGGAAGGAAGAGAACAATCCTAAGAAACCACCCATTTGTGCACGCGAAAGAGAGAGAGAGAGAGAGAGAAGGAAGGAAAAAAGAAAAAGAAGAAGAAAAAGAGAAAGAAATGAGGGCTGAGTCTCTGAAGAAGTCCGTCTGTGAACAGGCATTTGAAGACGTGTCTCGAGGACCTCCCTGTTCACCTCTCAGGTTCTGCCTTTTCATAATTAGTTCCTCAAACATGGTTCTAAATGACATGAAGGGCTCCGCAACGCAGCAGGTTGAACCAGGTGGCCTGGAGATCACGCTTGATTGACACTTGGGGACCTTTTCAATATTGAAGGTCCCTTCCTCCAGCCACCTGGCCCAGCAGAAGGCCTTGACCCCGGTCATCTCAACGGACCTGGCCCTGTGGCCGGGCAGCGTGAAGTGCTCTCAAAACCAGGCACTGAGGAAGGGGGGAAACGGTCCGTTTCATTCAGCCAAGACAGAGCAGGAGAAGCCAGCAGCACCTCCCTGCGTGCACGGGTCATTTCCGTGGCGTGCTCGTGGTCTGCGGAGATTGCTTCTTGGGTCCGGTGTGATCGGTCCCCGAGAGCATGGCCGCCGTGGGTCGTCCTGGGCCGAGGCCTGGGTGTGTTTTCTCTCCCTCCCGGGCGGCTGCTGTGCCTTGAACACACCCACCCACACTCAGGTCGAAACGGAATGGGTCACACGGGGTGTGAAACGGTGGCACCGGCTGGGCGCTGTGGGGGGTGTTTGGGTTTGGATATGAACGTCTTCTGCAAAAGCCCTTGTAAGAATGTTCAGAAGTGATGTGGTTGGATGGTGAGAGACTGAACCTCGTCAGTGGGTTAATCCACTTGCATGGACTCACTGGGTGGTGACTGTCTATAGGCAGGTGGGGGGTGGCTGGAGGAGGGGGTCCCTGGGCTGTGCCTTGGGGGTGTCTCTCCTGTCCCTGGTGAGCAGAGCTCTCTCTGCTCCTGGTGCCACGTCCTGAGCTGCTCTCCTCCTCCAGGCCCTGCCGCCATGTTGCCCTGCCTCACCTTGGGCCAGAGCCATGGAGTCGGCCATAAACCTCTTTTCTTACCAATTACCCATCCTTGGGTATTCTGTTATAGCAACAGAACATGGAATAAGACAGATGCCCTAAAGGCTGGCTGAGACAATGGGGACATTTCTAAGGGTCATTCCAACTTGACAGATGGAAGGTGCCCAAATTCTAAAGCCAAGACATTTTGTGACACCCCCCCCCCCGTAGCACCTGAATAAAGCAAGGAGGTTCATTCTTTCTTCTCAATTCTGTCACCTTGGAGACGAGGGTTTCTCTTTCCCTGGCTTCTTTCTCACCCTGCTTTGTAGAAGTAGATTGGAGCCTGGCGTGGTGGCAAACAACTGTAATCCCAGCGGCTTAGGAGGCTGAGGCAGGAGGATTGCAATTTCAAGGCCAGCCTCAGCACCTGAGCAAGGCCCTCAGCAACTCAGCGAGACTCTATCTCTAAATAAAACGTTTTTAAAAAGGGCTGAGGATGTGGCTCAGTGGTTAAGAGCCCCTGAGTTCAATCCCCAGCACCAGAAAAAAAAAAATAGAATTATATTTGACCTCATCAGCCCTTCCTGAGCATAAGATGAGGAATGTCAACAACATTTACATATCACCATAGATGTAGCCACGTGTCACAGCCTGTGGTGGGGCACCTGAGTTAAAAATACACCTTGCAAAGCAAATCCGAGTTTGATTTTCATCATAGTCCCCTCAGGTTGAGATGGTCCTCAAACATACAGTTTAGGAATTATCATATACTGTCAAAACCAAGAGAAAAAGAGGGCAATCCCTACACACCCCCATTTACAGCAGCACAATTCACAATAGCCAAACGATGGGAGCAGCCCAGATGCCCATCAACGGATCAATGGATAAAGAAAATATGGGATATATACACAATGGAGTATTACTCAGCCATGAAGAAGCATGCCTTTACAGGTAAACGGATGGAACTGGAGACTACCATGCTGAGCAAAATAAGCCAGACTCAGAACTCCAAAGATTGAATGTTTTCTCTGCTATGCAGATGGTAGGGAGGAAAAAAGGGAAAATAATTTAAATGGAGGACGATGAATGTCATGAGATAAAAAAGGAGACCGGTAGAGTAAAGAACCTGGGCCATGGGCAGGGAGGCGGGAAGGGAAAGGGGAGGCCCAGAGGAGTGAAATCGATCTAGTTATGTTCAGTGCATGCACAGAGAGGTCACAAGGAACCCCCCATTGTGTATGATCACCACGCCCCAAGAGAGAAAAAAAAAAATCTTCAAAGATGTTTAAAACGTGTAAGGACCCTGGAAGGTTTTCACGCATGAAGTCTCCCTGGACATAGAGATGGACAGAGAGACAGAGACAGCTGCAGAGGGGCCAAGAGACGGAATCGGAGAGAGAGCAAAGATTCTAAAGTAGGAAACCCTGGTCACGGCGAACGGTCTAGCCCGAGAGATAAGAACGAATTATAATCTGAGAGTACTTCACGCTCTCTTTTTAAGTTCTAAAATCTGTATGAAATCCATGCTTCAAATATAAATTCATAACTGAAGTTAGTTTTAAAAAAGTTATCATGAAAAAAATTTACAATGTTATGAAAGATGTATATTTTTTTAAAAAATCACATTTTCTAAGTAGATTTCCCAAAAAAAAAATTCTTTTCAGATTACCTGTTTAATTTTTTGCACTATTTTTTTTTTTTTGAGAACTTGGATTGAACCCAGGGATGCTCTATCCCTCAGCTACCTTCTCAGTCCTTTTTATTTATTTGTTTTCTAATTTGGAAACAGGGTGTTGTTAGGTGGCAGAGGCTGGCCTCACACTGGTGGTCCTCCTACCTCAGCCTCCCAAGTCACTGGGACTCCAAGCATGCACCCCCATGCCTGGGTCTTTGCACGTTTTCTATCGAGAGTGCTTTCGTTCTTGTTGGATGCAGGGAACTTCACGAGTACATCGCTGGCATTTGAGAAGTCGGGAACCAACCATCCAAGGGGGAAGAGAAATGATGGATGAGTCAGGCCCGCAGTTTCCCTGTCTGTCCTCACTCTCCTTTTCAACTCCTGCGGTCGGTCGGTGGGAAGGACTGGGTTTTCCAGGAGGGGGATGATCGGACAACACCCTGCAGCATCTTGGGCCCAAAGAGAAAGGCATCTTACAGAGGAAAGGATCCAAAGGTACAGGTGACCCAGGACTGGGTTGTCATGGACACCAACAACTGGATGCAGATTCTAGGTGCCTTTGTTGACGGCTAGCATTGCGCAGCACTAGGGGAGCAGAAGACGTTCCTCTCTAGGACACACCTGGAACCCCAGCAGTCCCAGCAACGGCGGAGGCTGAGGCAGGAGGCATTGCAAGTTAGAGGCCAGCCTCAGCCACTTTGAGAGAGACTGTGTCTCAAAAATAAAATGTAAAAGGCCACGGGGCGTAGCTCAGTGGTAGAGTGCTCCTGGGTTCCATCCCCAGTGCCAAACAAAGGAAAAGCTTCTCAGCAGACAAGGTGATGATTCTAAGATACATAAACAGAACGTTCTAGAACATTTCCTTGTATGCTGTCCATTTTGGTGAGATGACCACCTTCGGAGAATGTCCAGTAAAGAGTTCCAGGCATAGCATGTGACAATTGCCTGTGCAGACCATTGCTCCTGCAACTTCACCAGGGTCGGGGAAGGGGGAAAAAAAGTAATTTATTAGTTACGCCTTATGAATAAAAGTCATTATTTCTGGCAGATGTCATGAAAAATTTAATTGGCTCATTTTTGATAACCTCTGACCGCAGGCAAATCCATTTGCTTGCCAAAGAATACATTTAGCCAATAATTTATTCTGGAAAGTTGAGACAGAAAAAAAAATTATAGCTTAAAAATCATGCTTCTATAAAAGAGTGTTAGATTGTCCTAACGCCAAGGTGCTTAATGATATTCCCCGCTATTAAAAAAAAAAAAAATGTTGTACAGGGGCTCGGGAGGCTGACACAGGAGGATCGCAAGGTGGAGGCCAGCCTCAGCAACTTAGTGAGGTCCTAAGTAACGTAGTGAGAAGTGGTCTCTAACTAAAATACGAAACAGGGCTGGGGATGTGGCTCGGTGGTTAAGTGCCTTTGGTATAAAAAAAAAAAAAATATCTGGACTGTACTCAGTGATGCAAAAATTTGGCAGCAAAATTTATTTCTCTAAATAGATGGGAGTTGTTTGTGTGTGTGTGTGTGTGTGTGTGTGTGTGTGTGTGTGTGTGTGCACGTGATGATAAAACAACTAGCACTTCTGAGGTTGCCATCGCTGAACTAACCAGTGACCGCTAATTTAGTCTTCCATTCCATTGACGTTACCAAAATCCTCATCCTATCTGGGAGGGAGGTTAGTGTCGGCACCTACTCCAAATTGCCTCTAAGGCCACAAATCCCCCACTCCTCTTGCATAGTGGTAACAGAGAAAGCAATTAAATCAGGGCTGGGGAGCTAGCTCAGCCGTAAAGCCCTTGCCTAGCACGCACGAAGGCCTGAGTTCGGTCCCCAGGACGGGACACATAAATCCACCACATTATAAAGCCTCTACAGCCAATGAGCCCTCCACTCTTTATTAATGACGTACCTGGGAATGCCTGAATCAGGTATGCTGTTTGTAGCAGCGCGCAAGAGACTGAGCTGACTCACGCTGACATCCCAGTGTGAGCTTCTCCGCAGAAACTGGGGTGGACGATGTCCTTCTAACCACGCTGCACTCGCGGGGCATCTGTCTGAGGATGCGGCCCCTCTGCCGAACTTGGGGAGGGCCCCACCACCACCAAGGAAAATCCTTTCCAGCTAAGCAACTAGGATGCTAAGCCCGGGGGGGGGGGGGGGGGGGGGACTCACGCAAACAGAGTTCCAAAACCACGCTGCTGATTTCAGAGTCAGCATAGACGTGGAGACGGCGTATCTGCTGCTGGATCTAAGTGTCGGCCGCACGCAGGGACAGAGGGGACAGGAAGACGGGTGGAAGGTGGTGCTGGTCGTGACCATGCAAGCTGTCCCCACAGCCCTGTGCCCCAGGGAGACCCACCCACACCCGGCTTCCAACCTGCGCTGTCCAAGGTCCTGACGAGGGGGTGAGGCACAAGCAAAGACATCCCCTTCGTCTCTGATGAACGTATCGGTGACGAGTCCTGTCCCTCGATGGCTGTGCCAGCTGGGTTCCGAACAGCCTCGGGGACAGGGATGCTAAACCCTGAGGCCCAAAGTCACAAGTTTTTTCTTTTCCTTCTTATCCTGGAAGGGACCCTGCTGGGAGTCTCCAAGAGGACCCCCGGAGAAATTCAGAGGTCAACAGCCAAGCTTGGGGAACCCTGGGACACGGATCGTTGGAAGGTCCCAACTTCTCCTCCTGCCATTTGAAACCCTTGGGGCTGTTGGTGACCAGGGAAGTCCCAGCTTCCATCTCTGGAAATCACTGAACGCCAATCTTTTTTTTTTTTTTTTTTGGTACCGTGGATTGAACTCAGGGGCCCTTGACCACTGGTCCCCATCCCCAGCCCTTTTTTGTACTTTATTTAGAGACAGGGTCTCACTGAGTTGCTCAGTGCCTCGCCATGGCTGAGGCTGGCTTGGACCTCGCGATCCTCCCGTCTCAGCCTCCCAAGTGCTGGGATGACAGGCGTGCGCCACTGCGCCCCGCCAATCATCATTTTTTTAAAAAAAATGTGAATAGCTCTCTCTGCACCTTGGAATCTCTCAGTTTCTTCCAAACTTATCTGTGGGGTGTTCCCAGAATCCTGGTCTCCAGGGATTTCCAAACCTCCCACCCTATATATGCAGTCTTTTGCATCTTACCCTGAGAGCTCTTCCTAAATGTTTCCAGCAACTATCCGTTCCTTTCTGTTCATCTTGATTCCCTAGCCCAATGCAACTCTGCAGAGGGTGATTCTCACCTCCAAAGACACACAGCGGCAACATCTGCAGACATTTTGGGTTACACAAACCCAATGGGCCTCTAGCTAGTCATGCCCAGGAGCGTGGCCTGGGGTCCTACAATGCACCGCACGCCCCCTGCCACACAGACGTCTGCAGCCCAGAACGTCAACGACCCTGAGGTCGAACACCCCTGCTCCCCAGCCCGGGTGATTCTATGATTGCATGGATCATTTCACTAGGCGATCAATGCCAGACGTTCTGAAAAACTCCTTCCTCCTATTTTTTTTTTCTTCTGCTTTTGAATTTAATTGAGAAATAGAAGGTCACAAGAGAGAGGGCTGAGGAGGGGCCGCACCTGGGCTGAATCACCACCTCCTGCGTCTCCAAGTGCCTCTCGTAGCTACTCGGGAGGACAATTAGCAGCTCTGAGAGAGCGGCAGGAACAACAATTTGCATATGTTCTTTTCCTTCCTGGATTGTCTTCTCGAGAGCCCCGTTGATTATCCGAGAGACCCAGTGTGGCGCACCAGGTGCGGACCATGCCCCTCCGACCTTCCTCGCCTCAAGGTTTTGCACACACGGTGCCGGGTTGCAGAAGGAGCCAGCCGCTCGCCACCGAAATCACGCCCGTGGACGGCGGGGACACATCCAGCTTCAAAGTTTGCGGTGCGTCCTGTAGGAAGCGGTAGATACCCGAGTGACAGCATGTAAGAACCCCTTCTAATAAACCCTAAGGTAGCCCCAATCATCAACAGGGCCAAGGTGAAGAAGCCACAGAAGGTTAGGATAAAGTTCCTGCTCTTTTAAATACAGTGCAAATCCAGTTGTCCAAACCCTCTGATTCTTGTAAATACCGCAGTCGAATTTGGTTCATCTCCAAACTCCTCTGCAGCATTCGGCCACGGAGATCTTTGGCAGGTTAACTTCTCCTCCTGATTTCATCAGGGTGACCCCGTCATTCTGACGGATCAAGAACACTTCCAGTTTTAGGACCCAAACGATCCCAGGTCCTGTTCTCTTCCTGAATTACAGAATTGTGTTTCTCTCCATGGATTTACTATTTTTTTTTTTTTTTTGCAAGTAATATGTTTTTGGAAATGCTGCCTTGAAGCATTTTCTCAAAGGAAGGATCTCTTGGTCAGTAGTAGCCTTCTCCCACTGGGAAAATAAATGAACCAGCGTCTCTTCAGCTGAGACGGATCCTTCTTCCTACACAGGTCCTGCATCTTTTCCTAGGGAGAGAAATGGTCACATCCTTAACAACCAAAGTTGTTTTTAAAACATTCCAGCTCTCTCCTTCCACCATTCAAGGGTACTTTTTTTTTGGGGGGGGGGGGGTACCAGGGATTGAATTCAGGGGCCCTCGACCACTGGGCCACACCCCCAGCCCTTTTTTGTATTTTATTTAGAGACAGGGTCTCACTGAGTTGCTAAGTGCCTCACCATGGCTGAGGCTGGCTTTGACCTCGCGATCCTCCTGCCTTGGCCTCTCCCAAGTGCTGGGATGACAGGAGTGCGCCACTGCACCTGGCATCACTCAAGGGTACTTTTAACAAATTCTGTGAAGATCAAGGGCCACCAGCAATGTTCCTATGAGAGGTGGCAATTCACTTTTCCCTGTTCTAATGGAAAGTCGTGCACCCCATTTAAATAACAACCTTGGTACTAACGTCAAGTCACCGGGCAGGTCTTGAGAAGGCTCCCAGCTCACCTGCAGGTGTGCGTGAGTTCAGCGGTAATACCTGGGGAGGAGGTGGCAATCAGGCCAGTGGGCACACCCACTCACACTTGAAAAGCCTGTTATCAACAAACTCTTACACAGTGCATTTGCACACTCGATGGAGGGGCTGCAAGTTCAATTAACAAACTCGGCATCGGTCCTTGTTAGTAAGGCTGAGTTTGCAGCTCTGAGACGGTGGAAGGTAACAAAGCACAACGCACGTGGTGAGACATCTATGCTACCACGCAGGGGCTATAGTGGGCCTCCAAAACGCATTCATATGTGCACTTAGGGGGTGGTGATCATGGAGTGCCCTAAATGTGCGTATGAATTCAATGAGAACGCAAGGTGCACGTGCAAAATGGATTTAATAAGAATTCAATACAGGTGTGCGTATCCGTGTGTGTGTGTGTGTGTGTGTGTGTGTGTAGACATGGGTACGGAGAGACAAAGACAGTTACAAAGTCAAGGTGAGATTTAGACGTGGAGATATACGGGGATTATGTAGTACTTAGAAAGAATGGATGGATGGATGGATGGATGAACACAAAATAGGATAGAGAGAGAGATGGATGCCTAGGCTAGATGGATGAATGGGCTGAGAGAGAGAGATGATAGATAAATAGAATAGATGGATGGATAGATAATAGATAAGATGGGTAGATAGATAGACAGAACTGGTAGATGACAGATAGATGGGTAGATACACAGACAGAACTGGTAGATGACAGATAGATGGGTAGATACACAGACAGAACTGGTAGATGACAGATAGATGGGTAGATACACAGACAGAACTGGTAGATGACAGATAGATGGGTAGATACACAGACAGAACTGGTAGATGACAGATAGATGGGTAGATACACAGACAGAACTGGTAGATGACAGATAGATGGGTAGATACACAGACAGAACTGGTAGATGATAGATAGATAGATAGATAGATAGATAGATAGATAGGAGAAAAATGAGATTGGTGGATGGATAGGTAGATGGTAGATAGATAGGATGGATTGATGGATAGATAGACAGGATAGTTGGATGGATGGATGGATGGGTTGATGGATATGCAGATAGATGAGAGATTTCCTGATGCCTTCTGTGACTTGATGTCAAGGTAAATTCCTAGTAACCATTCATCTCCACCCCAATATTTTCCTCTTCAAAGTCGTACGCTGAACGCTGATAGAAGTTCTTTTTTTTCTTTTTTCAATCATTGTTTTATTGTTCTTTGTCGGCACACCTGACTGTAGAGTCTGTTTTGATGTGTTTCTGCAAGCAGGGAAAGTGTCTTATTCTAATCAGGTCCCCAGTCTCATGGATGCACATATACCACAGTTGGTTTGGGGTTTCTTTTTTTTCTTTGGTGAAAAAAATGTTTTCGTTTTGGATACTTGGGACAAATCATAGGAATAGGGTCCAATGGGATCAACCGGGTTAATTGGCAACCTCCTTTTCAGGACTCAGACTATGTAGGTGGGTGGAGTCCAGGGTCCAGGAACTGTCACTCCCAGGCCAGCTGTGACATGCGGCCGTGGTAGGAACAGCTTCCTTGGAACCCTGCCGCCGGACCCCTCCATTTGAAGGAGCCTATAATCAAGGAGATAGCTAAAGATTGCGGTTAGCTGAGAGCCATAAAAGATGTTCTAGTTTCCACCTGATATTAATACATTATTCAAAGAATCTTTGTATGCCCGTGAACACTGCGTGACGCACCTGTAAGCTCGAGCTGTAAGCACGTGTCCTTGTTAAAGCTATATGTATATAACTGGGTGAGGTTCGTTAGTGTGTGTGGGGAAGAAGAAGGTGGTGGTTGGAGTTAGAGCATTTGGAGTGATTGCTGGAGCTGGAGAGAGGAGAAGAATAAAAGACCTTTTTTCATTTTCATCCTGCCTCCGAATTTTCCTGTGGCGTTCGCTGCTCCAAGCGACTTCCGCTTCAGGCAGCGACAGGTGGTGGCCTGTACGGGGAATTCGGCGGCAAGGTAAGAAAAAAGAAAATTTAAAAAGATGGGAGCAAATATAACAAAAAGTCGGTTTATAAAAGCCATGAATGAAATTTTTGATATTGAGAACTCAGAGGATAGTGAGAAAAGTGAACAAGAAAGCATATCCTCTGACTCAGTGGAGACCAGCAAGGAGAGTAGGAATGTAAATTCAAAAGTAAGAACTGCAAAAGCCATTAGAAGCTTAATAAAATTAGCTGAGGAGTATGTACTCTCCTTAGAAACTGAAACTCAGGATACTAGTGAAAGTAATAATAGTAACAAGGAGTCAAACCATGAAAGTACGGTCTCCTCTACTGAGCCGGTTAGGAATTATGAAGCTAGTAGTGAAGAGGAATCAAAAAGTGATTCGGAGAGCACAGTCTCCAATAAAAAGAACAAAAAGAAATTAAAAAAAGAGAAAAGACCGTCAAATAGAGGAACCACTAGCGCCCTCTGCTCCTTCATGGATAGAATCCCTAACAGAAACAATAAAGAGTATTGATCAGAGTGTACGTGCCCTTGAGGTAGAAATTGGCGGCCTTTCAGAGCGCTTATACGCTCTCGAACAACATAGACCGCAGGAGCACCTAGAACTGCCAGTATTTCAAAATGAACAGGGACAAAGATATCACGAGTTCCTAGACTTTAAAACAATAAAGAATTTTAAAGAGGCGGTAATGACCTATGGGCCTCAAGCTCCGTTCACATTAAGTATGATAGAGTCACTTAACACCCTAACCTTAGCCCCCTCAGATTGAAAAAGTCTATGCAGAGCGGTACTAAGTGGGGGACAATACCTAATCTGGAAAACTCAATTCCAGGAACTTTGTTCAGAAATAGCAAAGAGAAATGCTGCAGCAGGTTTCCCTCAACGCAATATACATATGCTCACAGGGGAGGGTGAGTTCGCCGAACTACAAAATCAGCTACAATACGATCCAGGTGTGTATGCCCAGATACACACTGCAGCTGTGAAAGCCTGGAAGACAATCTCAGGCACAGGGGATCTGCAAGGCAGCCTATCAAAAGTTATACAAGGGCCTAACGAACCTTACGCTGATTTTGTAGATAGGCTCTTAAAAACAACATCTAGAGTTTTTGGAGAAGTCGAGCAAGCTATGCCCCTAGTTATCCAATTAGCATACGAGAACGCTAATAAATATTGCCAGGATGCAATAAGGCCATGGAGAAGTAAAAAAGACTTATCAATTTATATCAGACTGTGCAAAGACATTAACGAGGCTGTTATCACAGGCAACGTAATTGCTGCAGTGATGAAAAAATTCCTCCCCTCAAAATTCCCAAAGGATTCAACCTAGAACAGGATATTCCAGACAAAATTATTATAATCAACCAAGATATGCTAAGCAATATCCCCCAAGGGTAATAAAATCAAATTCATACCGTGCTCCAGGCCGATGCCCCAGGTGCAAAAAGGGTATACATTGGGCCAATCAATGCCATTCTAGATATGATATATATGGAAATGATTTATCAAGGATTTCAAAAAACGGGGCACGGGGCCCAATGCCCCGGGGCCCACAAATGTACGAGGCACTAGAGGAGGAAGGCCCTCAGATTCAAATGATTCCTCGTCACAGTCCCTCCTACCCATTAACTCCCTTATCAGAGGGACAAGAGGAAGTGCAGGATTAGATCTCTGTTCTACTGCCCGGATGGTCCTGACACCTGAAATGGGGATTCAGCTGATTCCTACGGGAATCAGGGGACCTCTCCCTTCAGGAACTGTGGGACTAATCCTTGGGCGTAGTTCCAAAAGTTTATTAGGCTTTAATGTTATACCAGGGGTTATTGATTCAGATTATAATGGAGAGATTAAAATAATGCTAAGTACACACAGGGGCATCATCTCCGTAAATCAAGGAGACAGAATCGCACAGCTGCTCCTCATTCCCAGTCTCCATAATTCTTTTAAAAGCATGCCACAAAATAGAAATAGCAGAGCATTCGGTTCCACTGGTTCAGGACCTATGGCTTTCTGGGTCCAGGACTGTTCACGGAGGCCTATGTGCAAATTAAAAATTCAAGGTATAGAGATGGAGGGGCTGATTGATACAGGAGCTGACTCTTCCATCATAAATCTACAACAATGGCCTAAGCACTGGCCTCTACAGAAAGCCTCAACCAGTTTAAGAGGCTTGGGATACAGTAATACCCCAGCTCAAAGTGCTGTAATCTTAAATTGGCAAGACAATGAAGGCCATACAGGAACATTCAAACCCTATGTTTTAAACAGCTTGCCAGTTTACCCTATGGGGAAGAGATATTTTACATCAAATGGGGCTACACCTAGCGACCAAGCCTGCAGGTGTTAAGAATAAAAATCCTACTCATAATAAAAAAGGCAAAGGACATTTTTTCTAGGGGCCACTGAGAAAACAATTTTAAAAATACCATGGCTCTCTAATAAGCCAGTTTGGGTCCCTCAGTGGCCCCTATCCAAAGAAAAATTGCAAGCGGCCCATCAATTAATTAAAGAACAATTAGAAGCAGGACACATAGAGCCTTCCACCTCTCCCTGGAATTCTCCCATATTTGTAATTAAGAAAAAAATCAGGTAAATGGAGACTATTACAAGATCTAAGACAAATTAACAAAACAATGCAAATTATGGGCCCTACTCAACCTGGACTTCCTAATCCTGTAGCTATTCCAAAAAACTATTACCTTATAACCCTTGATATAAAGGACTGTTTCTTTTCCATTCCCCTACATCCTCTGGATGCCCCCAGGTTTGCTTTTTCAATTCCTTCTATTAATAATAATGGCCCTGATAAAAGATATCATTGGAAAGTATTGCCGCAGGGAATGGCAAATAGCCCTACACTGTGCCAACTATATGTGGACAGAGCTATACAGCCCATTAAAAAACAAATATCAAGACCTTATGTGTCTACACTACATGGACGATGTTTTATTAGCTCACCCTAATCAACAAATCTTATTTAATATATTTAGTGAAATAACAAAAAATCTAAAATATATATGGATTATATATAGCAGAAGAAAAAGTTCAAAGCAGATCACCTATACTATATTTAGGCTTTAAAATCATGGATACTTTTGTTAAACCCCAAAAAATTCTAATAAGTAAAGAACATTTGACCACCCTCAATGATTTCCAAAAATTACTGGGTGACATTAATTGGCTTCGCCCTACACTAAGCCTCACTACTGGACAATTAAAAAACCCTTATTTGACATCCTTCGTGGGAACCCTGACCCATCCTCACCTCGAACATTAACTCCTGAGGCCAGGAGAGCTCTAAAATTAGTAGAACAGGCCATTGAAAGATCCCATTGCGATAGATTTGATTTTGCACAACCACTAATATTGATTATTATTCCTTCACAATATACTCCAACAAGAGTATTTTGGCAACAGGGACCTATATTATGGATACATTTGCCTGTCTCTCCTAAAAGTACAATTGAGTCTTATGCCTCCATGGTGGCTAAACTTATTCTTCAAGGACTTAAAAACCTCTACTAAAATATTTGGAATTCATCCCGCTACTATTATTACTCCTTATTCATCGTCACAGGTTGAATATTTGTGCTTCAATGATAATGATTGGGCTGTAGCTAGATGCTCTACTTCTGCAAATTTTGACAATCATTATTCCTAAATCTCCTATACTGTCCTTTTGTATCAATCATCCTATCATATTCCCACAGGTAATAAAAAATCAACCCATTCCTAAAGCATTTAATGTATTTACAGATGGATCCTCTAACGGTACTGCTGCAGTAGTCACTCAAAATGAAAAAATGATTCATATCACTAATCAAAAATTTTAATTTTTGGAAAATTTTAAAGAACAGCCTATGAATAGTTTTTTTCAGACAGCCATTATATTGTACATGCTGTCCCAAAATTGGAGCTAGCAGGTCCAATAGCACCACATACTCCAGCTTTTAAATTGTTTTCTCAAATCCAAAATCTCCTATGGCAACGAAAAGAACCTTTATTTATAGGTCACATAAGAGCTCACACTAATCTGCCTGGTCCTCTCCATGAAGGTAATCAAAAAGCTGACGCCCTCACTAAAACAATATTTATATTTACTACAGTACAACAAGCTACTTTATTTCATTCCCAGTTCCACGTTAACAGCACTACCTTAAGACAAAAATTTAAAATCACAAAAGAACAAGCTCGTAGAATTGTAAAAGAATGTCCATCTTGTGTAACACTTTTGCCCAATCCACATTATGGGGTTAACCCACGAGGTTTGATGCCCAATCATTTGTGGCAGATGGATGTCACACATGAGCCAAGTTTTGGAAAATTACGATTTATTCATGTCACCATAGATACATGCTCAGGCATGATTTTTGCTTCTTTACATTCCGGAGAAAAAGTTAAAGATACTATATCTCATTGTCTGCAAGCTTTTGCTGCATTGGGCATCCCCAAAATGCTTAAAACAGATAATGGCCCTGCATATATATCCACATCCTTCAAACAATTTTGTACAAAGTTCAATATTATCCACAAAACAGGTATCGCTTATAATCCTCAGGGACAAGAATAATTGAAAAGAGCAAATCGGACACTTAAAAATATGTTACTAAAGCAAAAAGATGGAAACTGGAAAAATCCTAAGGACAGATTGGCAGTTGCCCTGTTTACCCTAAATTTCTTAACTTTAGATTCTAATGGACATTCGGCTGGAGATAGACACTGGAACCCACACCAACAACATAAACCTTTGGTTTACTGGAAGGATGTTCTCTCAGGTACATGGAAGGGTCCAGACCCAGTATTAATTTGGGGGAGAGGATCTGTTTGTGTTTTTCCAAAGCACGAATCCTCTCCAATATGGATACCATCTAGATTGATACAGCAGGTACAAAGTCAAAAGGATCAAGACGAAGTTATTGAGGAGTCTAGATTGAATAAACAAGTACAAAATCAAGAGGACCAAAATGAAGGTATGGAGTGATTCCCTTAAAAGAGTTCTCCATTAAATTTACAACTTAAATTTCATTCTTCCCGGCCGGGACAAGAAGATCTCTCTTCAGTGTATACACAATTGTAATTTTTTTTTCTCTTTTATATATGTCTTTATGTCTGTGCATTTGTCTAAATTTCATGTTAATGTGATGTCACAAATAATGTTTATATGTGCGTCTGTCTAGTGTGACGTCACAAATAATTAAGCGTTTAAAAAAAAAAAAGGTAGATAGATATAGATCCAAATAACAAATAACATTAATTCATTTAAGCTTAGAATATTCTAATTTGATAATCAATAGATAGATAGATAAATAGATATTTATATAAGTTCAGAATATTTTAATTAGATAATCAATTATAATGATAATCAATTTTGATTTATAGTTGTCTCCGGGACTTCTCTTCAGCTGTGAATATGTTTAATGTTGTATAACCTGATATTTTGGTGTTCCGACAGAGGATCATTTATTTGTTATTGACTTCATTTGTTTAGTAGCTGATTAATTTGAATTATTTCAACAGGTATAGGATTGCTGTGTATATAGAGACTCGAGGATTCCAGCTAACAAATTATTTTTCCAAAATGCCTTTAGCTTTTCTTTATCTTTAATGCAGTAAACACCTCAGTTTCTCTTTGATTATTTCTGAATGTGATATTTTGCCAGCTTATGTTTGTGGGAGCTTAAGCAGCAATGTGTGTGAGCAGAGATCAACTTTTATTTTCTACTCTAATAATTCTTTTTTTAGTTTGACAGCTCACCTTTTGATCTCAGTGCTGGAATAGCACTGCCTTTCCCTTAATAATGGATGCTTGAGTTTTTAGGTAGCGGGCCCTGAAGATTTGCCGGTAGAAATGTCTAGACATAAAAAAGACGGCTGCTGCTACAACTGCAGGGACCGCGGTTGCTGCAAGCATCCCTGCTGCTCAAGCATCAACAACCTCACCAGCAGTGTGGCCTCTGCTCTGCATGCATGGGGCCTCCTGAATCTATGTGTTATAATTTATGGACATTTTGATTTTCCATTATTTTGGGACATTACGGGACAATGCCTTGCGGGTATTTTGTCTAAGAGAACTCAGTGCGTTACTTGATGAAACTAAGGGCAGCTGATTGGCTTAAAGAACTTGATACGATATGGAAACTTGGCTCGTCAGCAGTAGGCTTACCGCCTTAAAGCCGCAGCATCTCCTAAAAATTGGACGGCTGTTAGTCAACACACAGTCGATCCTGAAGGGCTCTATTGGATGGCTGGTTAGCCTATGACGGGTAAGATCCCCAGAAGGGGACAACCTAAGACACGGCACAGTCGCACGGGACAGTCTAATGTGGCCGGCATGTCAACCTAAGCCAGGAGTCAGGACAGCCTAGACTCCCATGACGGGTAAGAATGTCGGTTGCACATGGACGTCCTAGAACATCCCCTCTTTTAAAACTAAAAGGGGGAAATGAAGGAGCCTATAATCAAGGAGATAGCTAAAGATTGCGGTTAGCTGAGAGCCATAAAAGATGTTCTAGTTTCCACCTGATGTTGATACATTATTCAAAGAATCTTTGTATGCCCGTGAACACTGCGTGACGCACCTGTAAGCTCGAGCTGTAAGCACGTGTCCTTGTTAAAGCTGTATGTATATAACTGGGTGAGGTTCGTTAGTGTGTGTGGGGAAGAAGAAGGTGGTGGTTGGAGTTAGAGCATTTGGAGTGATTGCTGGAGCCGGAGAGAGAAGAAGAAAAGACCTTTTTTCATTTTCATCCTGCCTCCGAATTTTCCTGTGGCGTTCGCTGCTCCAAGCGACTTCCGCTTCAGGCAGCGACATCCATTCAGGAAGAATCCGCTCATGACTTGACTACCCCCCCCCCCACCCGACGCTGGGCGTCATTCCCTTCTTAACTTTGCTTCCACATCTTAGGACGCTGCACGTGCCGTTCACTGGGGAGCTGGAAAGCAGGCCCATCCTCATTCGTGGTCCAGGAAAGATGCAGTTTTCACCGACTCCGCATGCTTGGAGCCCGGCACGCTTTTCTCTGGCTTTTGCGACGTTTTCCCCACGTACGTGATGAGATGACCTGAGGGTGGGCCCCGGTCTAGACACCCAAGGTCGTTTACGTTTCCTACACACCTTGCCCACACACTCCCCTGGAAGGTCATTTTGATCTTGTGCATGAAACCCAAGTGTCCTCGGGTGGGGGTTCCGGCTGGCGTCTGTGGACGCTCAGAAAGTGCTTGCACGTTGGAGCCCTTTGGATCGGGAGTTGTGGGGTTCGAGATTCTCAGTCCGTCCAGGTAGTGGATCATGGCTATACTGAGAAGCTCAGCAGTCCGTCTCAGGAGATGTTTCGGGACGCCTGTCCCAGGGCATCTTAATGACACCCCCTCCCCTGCCCCAGTGACCTCGTACAAGTCCAACACCCCTACACATTGGGGTCGCATGATTGTCCACGATGTTCCCCAGTAGAACTGGTAACCCCCCGGGTGAGAAGGAGGCTCAGGCTGTCAGTTATACAAAGACCTCGGGCCCCGTCCAAACACCTTCAGCGACGCGTCACGCCTAAAAGAGCAACCTGTCAATCAACAGATATGTGGAAAAGGGTTCGAGGTCTCTAGCGATCAGGGAAATGCAGATCAAAACTGCTCTACGATTCCACCTCACTCCAGTCAGAAGGGCAGCTGTTTAGAATACAGGCAACAACAAATGTTGGCGAGGATAGGGGGAAAAGGCACACGCCGACATTGCCGGTGGGACTGCAAATGGGCACCGCCACTCTGGACAGCAGGATGGAGATTCCTCAGAAAACGGGGAATGGAACCACCCTGTGACCCAGCTATCCCACTCCTTGGTTTATACCCAAAGGACTTAAAACCAGCATCCTACAGTGACACAGCCACATCAGTGTTTATAGCAGCTGCATTCACAATAGCTAGACTATGGAACCAACCTAGGTGTCCCTCATAGATGAATGGGTAAAGAAAATGTGATGTATATACTCAGTGGAATATTACTCAGCTTTCAAGAAGGGTGAAATGATGGCATTTGCCAGTCAATGGTTGGAGTTGGAGAATCTCATGCTAAGCGAAATAAGCCAATCCCACAAAACCAAAGGACGAATGTTTTCTCTAATATGTGGATGCTAATTCACAATAAGGTGGGACGGGGGGCACTAGGAAAAAATAGTGTCAGATTAGGTAGAGGGAAGTGAAGGGAGGGGAAGGAGGGGAGGTGGGGATGGGAAAGAGAGTGGAATGAAGCAGACAGTATTACTGTGTGTCTATATGTGACTGCACGACCCGTGTGATTCTGCAATATGCACACTCAGAAAAATGAGAAATTATATCTCATCTATATATGATATATCACAGTGCATAAATGCGTTCTACTGCCGTGTAGAACTCATTAAAACAAATTTAGAATTTTTTTAAAAAGGGTTAGAGATGACCTAGGAGATACTTAGGATGGTGATAGTCACTGAGCGTGTATCTTGCATGACGGACTTTCAAGCATTGCCTCCCGTGAATTCTGAAGGCAACCCTGTGATAGATCAGGTCCTGTGACCTACAGCAGAGAGATACGGAGAACCTCCCTCGCCACGGTCCCTTGAGTGTGACCCAGGGACGCAGAACGCACGTCTCTGACCCTGTGAACCATGCCACCGCCCCTCCGTTCAATGCCACCTCCAAGGTCAACCTAACCTAAACGATGCTCAGGATCATGAGAAGTAAAAAGACCACCGAGCGGCCACGTTTCATTTACCAGGACAACCAGAACACGCTTCCTTCCCCCGCGATCGCTGGGATTGCAGGTGGGACTGCCTTTCCTCACGCCGGAGGTCTTCTGGCTGCAGGACCCGGGAAGCAAAGGGTGACTCCGTTGGGGGACGGTCCTCTCCCCTGATCTCTTTGAGGTGGGCAGCTCTACTCGGGAAATCGCACGGCTCCTTTCTTTAACGCACCCCTGAGATGAGAATTGAACCGCAACTTGTCAACTGTGAGCACCTTGAAACTTCAGTACTAAAAAAATAACATAACATAACATAAAGTAAAGCAAGAACCTGTGGCCGTGATCTTGTGCCTGTGGCCATGTCTGGGGCCGTGAGTGGGCGTGAAAGAGACAAGACAAAGGGACAGAAATTTCATGTATTCAGAAGTAGAGGAGACCTTCCTTCGCTTGCCTTGAAAAAAAATGAATTTCTGCTCCTTCCCTTTTTCTACACTTTAGGGATTTATTGATTTCTGGTGATAAAATGTCATTCGAATGTTAATTTTCCCAACTCTTAAAATCTTCCAAGGAGAAAATGTACAGAAGCCCGGGGAAGACAAAGGGGTTGTCTAGTTATGTTTGGAGCAGACTCTGTCCTGGGTGGGGTTATTTATAAGCTGGTGGTGCACAGCCACAGATGCCCTATAGATGTAGAGGCCTGTCCTTTCTTCGGGATGAAGCCAGCCACAGGACAAGGGGAGCTTTGAGTGGAGTGTGTTTTTTATAAGGTACTTAGTATGGAATACCTTTTAGAAACAGATTGCAAAATGGCACATGTCTCAGTCTGCTTTCTGTGACTGTGACTCAATACCTGACACTAGGAATTTATAATGAAAAAAGGTTGATCTTCATTCATGACATCATAAGCCAAAATAAACCTTTGCTCTTCTAAGTTGCTTTTTTTTTTTTTTTTTTTTTTTTTTTTTGTACTGGGGATTGAACTCAGGGGCCCTGGACCCCTGGGCCCCATCCCCAGCCCTTTTTGTATTTTATTAGAGACAGGGTCTCACTGAGTTGCTTAGTGCCTCGCCGTGGCTGAGGCTGGCTTTGACCTCGCGATCCTCCTGCCTCGGCCTCCCAAGTGCTGGGATGACAGGCATGCACCGCCGCTAAGTTGCTTTTCCAGGAGTTTGGTCACATAGACACAAGAGGTGATGGACACGTTGGCTATATCAATGGCCTTGTCTCTGTAGGGAAGGTCCGTCAAAGCTAAATCTGCATTTGTCCATATGTGGGAGTCGCTCCCGGACCCCGGGAGTGCTGCATGCTTCTTGACTTGATCCCTAGGCTGTGTGTGCTCCCACATGATCACATGGGGTTGGGATGATTGATGGATGATTGATGGATGGTTCTTGACCTGTCACGGACAGAGTTGGTGCAGCATGCACGCCCTGTCTCCCTCGGGAGGTGATGGTCTTGACCGTGCTGGTCCTTGCGTAGCATCTCCTCCCTCCGCAGGGGAGCCTCTTGGTCCTTCTCCAACAGCCGCCTCTGACGGTCACAGCTTGAGATCCACGTAGCCGCAGAATCTCTCACAGGACCGAGGTTAAGCTTCAGACATTTAAATGCTGCAGCAGACAAAGGGCATTGATCCTAGGCCACCATTTCCGCCGCTGGCCTCGACTATGTGGAATTTGGGAGGAGGAGCAGGCAGTCCCAGGGTCCCCCCACCGGGACTCCCCACCCTGACCCCCCAGAGTGTGTCTTCTCCAGAATATACAAGGCAAACGAGACGGAGGGTCTCCTGCCCGACACTCTTCCACATTGTGTCAGCCAGTTTTCGGTGACTGTAAGAAACACCTGAGACGGTCAACTGATAAGGATAAAAGGTTCATTCTGGCTCACAATGTTGGAGACTCCAGCAGATCAGGAGTGAGCCCCACTGCTTTGAAGCCTGGGGTGAGGGAGCCCAAGGAGGTGGGAATTTATAAGGGAGGAAACTACTCCGTTCGTGTCCAAGATTCAAAGCGGAGGAAGAAGAAGAGCCTGGGGTCTCAGAAGCCCCTTTGAGAAAGGACCTCTACTGGGCCAACTTCTTCCCATTATTCTTTAGCTCCTCAGGGTTTCTCTGCCTCCCAATGGCACCACCCTGGTGGCCACACCCTCAACTCCTGGGGCTCCAGGGGGACACCCGACATCCAATCGAGGTCACACTCCAACTCCAAAGACACCATCCCAAGCGATCTCTAACTCTGGACTCGCCGGGAATCAAATCTCATGCTCATGAACACGTGAGGGTTTAGAGGTGGGGTGTCCCCAGAAGCTCGTGTGTGTGAGCGAGTGCAAGAAGGCTTCAAGGTGAGATGATGGGGTTGTGAGAGGTGTAACCCAGTCACTGGATTAATCCACTTGCATGGACTCACTGGGTCGTGACTGTATATAGGCAGGTGGGGTGTGGCTGGAGGAGGGGGTCCCTGGGCTGTGCCTTGGGGGTCTCTATCCTGTCCCTGGTGAGCAGAGCTCTCTCTGCTTCCTGGTGCCACGTCCTGAGCTGCTCTCCTCCTCCAGGCCCTGCCGCCATTTTGTCCTGCCTCCCTTGGGCCAGAGCCATGGAGTCGGCCCACCATGGACTGAACCTGTGACACCAGGAGCCCCAGATAGACTTCTCCTTGGGTGGCACTTGCCAGGTCTTTTGTTCCCACCCGTGGAAAAGCTGACGGAAACAGAATAGTCAGGAGTCCCCTCTTGAGCAACGGATCTGATTTTGCCTTCGCGTCACATTCTCGTCTCTCGGCCTCCCCTTTGAGATCCCAGGTCACCCCGGGGCTGGGACCTGTGTTGCGTCGTTCGTCCTCCAGCAGAGTCGCACAGCCAAGGTTTGCGTTTCATGTGGAGGCGTGGATGAATCAATGAAGGCATGAGCGTTGGCCTCTGGGAGGTGATAGAACCCCACCCTGGGTCCAGTGCATGCATTGCTTCTCCTGACTCCCGAGGTGGGCGTGGACATGACCCACAGTTGCTCATCCTTGTGCAAAGGCGGACACCCCGTGAGGACAGATCTTGACCTTTCCTGGTACGTGCATAGGCATGAGACGCTTGTCAATATCTAGACACTCTCTGGACACGGATTCCCATTCATTGGCTGTCGTCCCATTGGCCACGCGCATCGTTTGGGAGCGTGGTCCAGCAACGGGTGAGGACCGTGGCCATTGGCCAGTGGTAACCAGACAACCACCATCATTCTGGTGGAAAGAGAGGAAATCCTCTCCGCTCCTCCGGAAAGGTCTATTTAAATATCCATTTAATCTCCGAGGCACTTACGGAAATGCCCGGACGGGCATCGTGTCTCAGGATCATAATCCTCGGTGAGAATCCTAACGACCGTCGGACTCATTATTAAAATGCACAATCGCAAAGCAGCCGCCACGCAGTGACGGGGTGTGCGTAATGACTTTCTTATTCAATTTTCCTAATCGCTATTTTTCATCCCCCAGGGGTTCTTTTTTTTTTTTTCCCTTCCTTTTTCTCCTCAGTAATTGTCCAGAGCTTTAAATAAAAGAACAGTCGTGATTGAATCTCGGTGCGTCTTTATTCTTAGCCTCCCTTCTTGAAGGCTGGCGGACGGAGAGGCCGAGGACGGGGATGGTGAGAGGCTCTGAGCAGAGCTGGCTGAGCGGTTGAAATCCCGTCAAGGCAGCGCACTGGGAGAGAAGGGGGCTTGAAGCAGGGCCTGGGCCAGTCGGGGATCCGACAGGTGCCCCTCTCTGTTAGGGTTCACCTGCGGAGCCACGACCCGGTAGGAGCTGTCAGGTGCAGGTTGATCCAGGAGCCAGGCAACCTGCTCTCTACCAGATTCGTGTCCCATCGGACCTCAAACACAGAGCCCTCACACCGAAGACCCTAATAATCCTTGAGGTGGCTTCACGTCGCTTTTAGGCACAGCCATAAATGTCGAATGGAAACCCCCCTTGCATAACCACGCTCGTATCATGGTTGACATCCCTCCTCCGACCGCAGTCCCTCACGCCCTCTGTACCTGTTTCTCAAACACAGGGCAGATGGCATCGTGACAAACACACCCAAATACACAGGTTGCTTGTCTGTTTGTTTGTTTTTTCATGATTTTTTAAATTTCTTTTAATTAGTTACACATGACAGTAGAATGCATTTATGCACTTTGAAATATCACACCTAGATGGCATATGATGTCTCATTTTTCCGAGTGTGCAGGTTGCAGAATCACACGGGTCGTGCAGTCACATATAGACACACAGTAATCATGTCTGTCTCATTCCACTCTCTTTCCCATCCCCACCTCCCCTCCCTCCCCTCCCTTCACTTCCCTCTACCTAATCTGAGGTGACGCTATTCTTCCCTAGTGCCCCCCGCCTTATTGTGAATTAGCCTCCACATGTGAGAGAAAACATTTGGCCTTTGGTTTTGGGGGATTGGCTTATTTCACTTAGCATGATAGTCTCCAACTCCAACCATTTACCGGCAAATACCCTAATGTCACCCTTCTTTACAGCTGAGTAATATTCCACTGAGTATATAGACCACATTTTCTTTATCCAGTCATCGATTGAGGGATACCTAGGTTGGTTCCATAGTCTAGCTATCTTGAATTGAGCTACTATAAACATTGTTTCTAAAAAATAATTTCTAAAAAAAGCTTTAAAAACAATTGAAACATTCCATGAGACTTGTGGTGTGACCGACTAAGGCTCATTTTGAAATTTTTAACCCCTTTAAAATTCTCAAAGCCGCTCCTTCTAGAAAGAAAGAAAAAAAAAACACACACACACAGACTATATCTGGAATATGCAAAGAACTCCAGAAATGTGATAATAAAATGAACAATCTGATTTTAAAATAGGAAAATTATGGGAAAAGACATTTCTCAAAAGAAAAAAATATAGCTGGGCGTGGTGGTGTATGCCTGTAATCCCAGAGGCTTGGGAGGCTGAGACAGGAGGATGGCAAGTGCAAGGCCAGCCTCGGCTATTTAGCGAGGCTGTAAGCAACCTGGTGAGACCCTGTCTCTGCATAAAATAGAGAGAGGGCTGGGGGTGTGGCTCAGGGGTTGAGCGTCCCTGGGTTCAATCCCAGGTACCAAAAGAAAAAAGAAAAAAGAATCCAAGTAACCAACAAATATAGGTATACACGTGTGTGTGTGTGTGTGTGTGTGTGTGTGTGTGTGAATGATTGATGTCTTTAGCCATTAGGGAAGCACAAAAATAAAAACTACCTTGAGATAGCATCTCACCCCTGTTTGGAATACTAAAGGAATGATAAGAAAAGACCAAAAACTGGTGAGGATGTGGAGAGAAAGGCAATCTCATGCACAGTTCGTGTTATGGAGAAAAAAAAAAAAAAAAGCATGGAGATTTCTCTAAAATTGGATTTGATTCCTGTATGATGCTGCCACACCACCCCTGGGTACGCACCCAAAGGAAATGAAATCTGTGTTCCAAAGAGACACCGGCACGTCCGTGTTTATTGCAGCGCTATTTGCAAAAACTAAGACGTCCACGTTGCCTCAGCGTCCATCTGTGGATGAATAGGTCAGGAAAATGTAGCGTGTACACACAGAGATCGCCGTGCAGAAAGGGAGCCAGAGCCGGGCGCTGTGGCGCACGCCTGTCATCCCAGCACTCGGGAGGCTGAGGCAGGAGGATCGCGAGGTCCAAGCCAGCCTCAGCCATGGCGAGGCACTTAGCAACTCAGTGAGACCCTGTCTCTAATAAAATACAAAAAAGGGCTGGGGATATGGCCCAGTGGTTGAGGGCCCCTGACGTCAATCCCTGGTACCAAACAGAAAAAGAAAAGAAAGGGGGCCAGATTATACTGGTATATTGTACAAATATATAAGAACAAATTCCATTATATTGTCTATTTCTAATGCATCAATAAAGAGAAGGAAGAGGAAAATCGTGCTTTTTGCAGGAACCCAGACGGAACGGGAGGACATTATGTTAAAGCAAAAAAAAGCCCCAGGAAGAAAGACAGGTAGTGTATGTCCCGCGCAGAGATGAAAACGTTCAGCCTGAAATTGTGAGGTTGAGTGGTGCCGGGGGCTGCGAAGGGTCCCTTGGAAAAGAGGGGCCGGATTTAACCAGCACCCCCTGTGTAATATGAAATGTAATGCATTCTGCTGTCATTTATATCATCTTAGAATAAAAAAATAATTTAAAAATAAATGAATAAATATAAAATAAAATAAAAGGAAAAAAAAATGTGGAGTCACGCTGGGGATATGGTGGAGAAGCCCCGAGAGCTCGTTGTCTCTGTCCAAAGCTGTCGATCAGAAATGAAAAGTCGTGGGTGATGCAAATCCAACACCCCGCGATGGTGAAGGATTTGCCGCGCGTGCAGAGACCGGCTGATCTCCAGCCCACCCAACGTTCCCCAGAACCTCGAAGCGAGCCGGGAGGCCGAGACTGACCATTTCGCAGGAGACGTGCGACATCAAGGAAGGTGGCCGTGATGGAGTCCCTTCCGTGATGTCCCCAAGGGTCGGGCTGATCTGAGATGAGCGGGGGGTGGGACCTGCTGCTTTGCACGAAGAAATAAGGGGTCCCGAGGTGGGGGCCGGGGCTGGACGCTGATGGTTTGGAGAGCAGCATGGTCACTCCGTCCCCCCACGGGGCAGATGGACGGAGAGGGCGCGTCGTGCAGTGAGAACGAGCCACGGGTGGCCAGCCCTAGCAGGATGAGTGACCTGCGGTTGCTCGACGGACACTCGGATCCCAGGGTGTCTTTGCCCAGCCTACGGGAGATGATGCTGTTCGTGACTGTCTCCGCCATCTCATTTCTCTTAACAAGCCATTGAAAGAATTACTGTCTTGCTTCTCGGGGACACAGAGCACCACCGTCTTTGACGTCGGTGTCCCGCTCTCCAACCATCAACGTGGCCCTGAACATCTGGAAATGGACCCACAGGAAGTGCATTGATTTTTTTTCTCTTCCAGCAATGATTTTTTTTTTTTTTTTTTTTTTTTTTTTTTTTTTTGCTCCAAGACACGAGATTCGATTAGAAACGGCAATTGACGGACAGCAACGACCAGGTGACGCGACCCAAGAGTCACGTGGGAGATCCGTGACGTCACGTTGCAAAATATTCTGTTGGATGAAAATGCACCCGGTGGGGGGGACTGGGGGGTCTTCTGTGGGGTATTTGCTATGCGGGCTGTGGAGGGACAACCCCGACGTGTTCCAGTCTACACCCGCGGGATTATTGCAGGTAGGGTCTCCAGGTGGGAACGAAATCATGTTCCCAAGTCTGGGTCACTGTTTTAGAAATGCAAAATCGGCAAAGGTGAAACGATGCCTTCAACGATGGCCGTCCCATCTGGGGCTGGGACCCCTCCGTCCACACCCTTTCAGCACTCGGGCATTTTGATGTCACCATCTTGTTCGTGACGGTTGATCTCTGCCTTTGGAGATAGAGCTCGTCCCAACGATGACACGTTCGGCAGCTTCTTTTGTCACTGGGACCAAAAGACCCAGGGGAAAAAATCTAGAGGAGGAAAAGCTGATTTGGGGCTCCTGGTGTCAGAGGTGCAGTCCATGGCTGGCCGACGCCATGGCCCTGGCCCAAGGTGAGGCAGAACAAAATGGCGGCAGGGCCTGGAGGAGGAGAGCAGCTCAGGACGTGGCACCAGGACGCAGAGAGAGCTCTGCTCACCAGGGACAGGATAGAAACCCAAAAGGCACAGCCCAGGGTGTCCCTCGTCCAGCCACACCCCACCTGCCTATAGACAGTCACCACCCAGTGAGTCCATTCAAGTGGATTAATCCACTGAGCTGGTTACACCTCTCATAACCCAATTATTTCACCTCTGAAAAGAAAACATAATGGTGTAAAAGTCTATTTGGGGTCATGGTGTCAGAGGTTCAGTCCATGGCTGGCTGACTCCATGGCTCTGGCCCAAGGTGAGGCAGAACAAAATGGCGGCAGGGCCTGGAGGAGGATATATGTAGGTGTTGCCACTAGCTGACCTGGGCAGCTGGAGTTTCCTGTTGGATGTCTGATTCCTGACCCCTTGATGAATGGGGTGGGTGCCCTTCTCTCAAAGAAATCCTGGGAGTCTCCAAATCCAAGAGGAAGATGTGCTGTGGGCTCCACAGAGTCTCTGGCTCACCCCTGTGGTGGTCTGGTCATTAACCCAGTAAGGTGCATGGACAGCTCTTCCAGAAAAGACAGATCAAGCGTCGGAAGTGAAAGACGTCGCTGGTGGGACTGCAAATGGGTGCGACCACTCTGGAAAGCAGGATGGAGATTCCTCAGGAAACTTGGAATGAAACCACCCTGTGACCCAGCTATCCCATGCCTAGGTGTATACCCAAAGGACTTAAAATCAGCCTACTACAGTGACGCAGCCACATCCATGTTTTATAGCAGCTCAGTTCACAATAGCTCAGCTATGGAACCAACCTAGGTGTCCTTCAACAGAGGAGTGCATAAAGGAAAGGTGGTATATATACAGAGTGGAATATTACTCAGTCATAAAAAAGAATGAAATCATGACATTTGCAGGTAAATGGATGGAGCTGGAGACTATCATGCTATGTGAAATAAGCCAATCCTCAAAAAAAAAAGGTTGAAATGTTTTCTCTGATATGCAGATTTTAATTCACAATGGAAGGATAAGGAAGAATAGAGGTACTTTGGATTAGGCAGAGGGGAGTGAAGGGAGGGGAGGGGTATGGGGTAGAAAGGAGAGTAGAATGAATGGGACATCATGACCCTGAGTGCATATATGACCACACGACCAGTGTGATTCTACCTCATGCACCACCAGAAGAAGGAAAAGTGACACTCCATCTATGTAGGATGTATCCAAGTGCATTCTACTGTCATGTAGGACTAATTAGAACAAATTTTAAAAATGCGTAGAAAAGAGCGGGGACACCAGATGCTATTATTTCCCGTCTTTCTCCTCATTTCAGAGGTGCTTTTCCTTACACAACTCCCCGGGCAATTACCCTCACAACGTCTCCGGCTTCTAGTAAGGAAGTCGCTGTGGCTAGAGACGGAGGGGTATTTGGGTCCTCGGTTGTGTTTCCATAATGACCTCCTCCAGATAAACCTCCCATGGGCTTATTTACTGGACAGCTTGCTCTTCGATACGCAAGCAAGGACAACACCAGCTGTTGCCCTAACACAGGAAAAGAAATTGACCAGCATGCTACCGATTCCCTATCCGACCCTGGGGAGGGGTCTCCTGGGGGCACTCGAGGTCCTGTTCCAAGACAGAAACGCGACCTCCCTTCTCCGCTGAAGAGGACGGGACGGGAGGGTCTCCCACTGATTCCCAGCTGTGGTGAGGGGACTTGCCTCTCCCGTCTTGCCTCGGAAATCCCTGGTTTTGTCATATTTTAAGGGCGGAAAAACCTATAAATTATGCAAGGTGTTTCTGCAGCGGGAGGAAGTCAGCGGGGCACTTAGGCAGAAGAGAGTGGTGGGTGTGTTTTGGCAGCCTTGCTGGAGGTTTGGCGAGGTCCCAGGTGAGCCAGGCATGGCTCTCTGTCTCACTCTTTTTGTCCTGCATCTGCAGACCAAGGCAGGCAGCCCCAAAGTGCCTGTGTGTCTGTGGCTCTTTGCCCAAACCTGGCTGTTGCTGAGGGGTTTGTTGTTGTTGTTGCTGTTGTTGTTTTGGGGTTTTTTGTGGTACCAGGGATTGCACTCAGGGGCACTCGACCCCTGGGCCCCATCCCCAGTCCTTTTTTTGTATTTTATTAGAGACAGGGTCTCCCTGAGTTGCTAAGTGCCTCGCCGTGGTTGAGGCTGCCTTTGACCTCGCGATCCTCCTGCCTCAGCCTCCCACGTGCTGGGACGACAGGCATGTGCCACCGCGCCCGGCTCATAAACATCAGGTTTTGACAAGCAACACTTTCTGGGATTTGCACGGGCTGGTCCTCTTTGCAAGAAGGAAGTTTTTTACGCTTGTGTTTCCAAAGTTCTGCGTACCAGCCTTCAACTCAGGTGGAGCGCGCTGTCCAAGGAGACCAGCTAGTGCAACCACCCAGCAGCCAGGGTGCTGATGGCTGCAGCTGATTCCCACTGATAGACAGGCTTGAGCCACCAGGCCACCTCCCCCATGGGAATTTCCATGAGGAGCAAACTGGTTTCATTTTCCCCAGGCAGGAGCCAATCAGCTTAAAGGTCTCTCTGTTCCCCAGGCAGGAGCCAATCGGCTTAAAGGTCGCTCTGTTCCCCAGGCAGGAGCCAATTGGCTTAAAGGTCGCTCTGTTCCCCAGGCAGGAGCCAATTGGCTTAAAGGTCGCTCTCTGTTCCCCAGGCAGGAGCCAATCGGCTTAAAGGTCGCTCTGTTCCCCAGGAAGGAGCCAATCAGCTTAAAGGTTCTCTGTTCCCCAGGCAAGAGCCAATTGGCTTAAAGATCTCCCTGTTCCCTGGACAAAGAGCCAATAGTGTTAAAGGTCGCTCTGGCACGCCCCCCACCAGAAATCCCTACTTAAAGCTCCTGCCTGCCGGGAGCTCAGACACAACAGCTGGTCCCTGCTGAGAGGAGGCAGCCACTGCGACAGCTCCAGACTCACCATCTCCAGCCCAACGTCAGCTGCCCCAGCCAACAGCTCCAGAGACCACAGCCAGAGTGACCAGGCACCCACCTTCTGTCCAGAGCTTGCATACTCCCCTCTCCCTGACTCCTCTCTCCCCGTACTTCTTCGACCTCTGACCAGCCACAAAGGCTGGTGAATGAATCTCTTGGCTGCACGGTGGTCTCTGGGGAGATTTTTTGCCCTTCACCCACAGCAAACCCCACTTTCTGTTCCTGCGCTGTCTTTTGCTCTCGCAGCTCACCAGGAGTGATTGTCTGTCTCGCGGAGAGGAGGTTGAGTAAGAGACCCATTTTCCAGGAACCTCTTTGGAAAATAATTGCATTCGAGACCTGAGATCAGACCCCAGCTGCTCACTCCAATGTCTAAAATGAAGGGTCTGATCACTGACCAAGGCGCCAATGTTGTCAGTGGAAAGACGGAGCCAGAAGCAATGGGTGGTCATCAGAGGACTGACTTGCAGAGGGCCACCCAGACCCCGGGCTCATCTTCTTTACTGAGAGTCTCTGACAACACATCCGTGCAGGCTGCACACGGCCACTGTCATTTCATTGGAGCCCAAATAATTGGCTGTTCTGTGTATCAGAATCCTTGCGGATTCCAATGGCAGCTGCAGAGGGGACCGTTTCCTTTCGTTTCTGAGTCTCTTCTCTCATTAACGCATCTTCCCGGCCAACTCCGAGGCTTTCGTCTCCGTGGTGCCCCGGGTTCAGAGAGGACAGATTCTTACAGATGGAGTTTATCTGACAGCCTCTTCCAGGAGGTTCAACTTCAGCTCCGGTGACATTGGGGACCGCGGCCAAGCCATTCTTTGATGCTGAGGACCCTTGTCCTTTTGGCCACTGTCTGGATCGCTGCCACCACCGTAATTCAAAAGGAAGTGGCAGGAAGCACAGGGCCGCCTTCCCTTGTCCTGGTCTCCTGGAGGGGCCGATTCGCCTCCTTCGTCTATTAGTCATCGGGGACGTGCGTCATGTCGAACGTCTAGGGTTTGGCTCAGGTTGCAAAGCCACGCAGCGTTTGTACCAGGCGTGTTCCGGAACAGTCAAGATGAACCCTGTGCCCGCTCACTGGGCATCTAAGGGACCGCACCGAGACGGCCTTCCCTTGTCCACCGGAGTGGGTTCCTTCTGCTGCCACCTGTCCGTCCATCTTGAGGTCGAGCCTCCAGATCTGATGGTCTGTCTTGGGGGCCCCAGAGACAGTGAGACCCGGGACCTCCGCCGTGGCTCCGTGGTCCGGCCACTCAACCCCTGAGCCCCCATCCCCTGCCCTATTTTGTATTTTATTAGAGACAGGGTCTCACTGAGTTACTCAGGGCCTCACTGTTGCTGAGGCTGGCTTTGAACACGCGATCCTCCTGCCTCAGCCTCCCGAGCCGCTGGGATCAAGTTGGTTCTTAGATCGGATACCCACAGTGAGAAAAGAGCCTTCCTCCAAAGCTGCAGCTTCAACAGTCACTCCCGATGCTGAAATCCAGAACCATTTTCCTTCGAGGCGAGCACGCTGAGGGACAAAACGATCTTTTTCCTTCTCTTCCTACAGTCGTCCGGCCTTATTTTTAACGAATTCCATTTTTCTAACATACAGGAGAACACAAACATAGCGCACTTTTACGGAGTACTATGGGATGCTTGGGTACATGGATAAACTGTGTGATCAGGGGAAATCTCTCCTTAAATATTGATCCCTTCTTTAAGGCAAAAGCACTCAAATTCCCATCTTGAGCTTTCTGAGTTATACAGTGCATGATTTTTAAAATCTGTAGTCACCAGACTGTGCAAGATCACCCCAGGGCTTCTGATGTCACCTGACGATAACTTAGCACCCATCCATCAACCTCTCCTGTCCCTCCTCCCTGACTCCAATCTGGGCAGCGCAAGGAGACCCCCAGGCCACCTCCCCTACTTTGTATCCAAAACAGGAGTGAGATCATGACACACTGGTCTTTGCACGTCTGTCGTGTTTTCCTAAATGCACAGTTATGCCATCCATGTAGTCACAAAGAACAGGGTTCCGTCCTTTTTGACAGCCAAGTAGTGTTCCCCCTTATTTTTAACATAGCCATTGTTTTACCTCTGGGATTTTCCTTTGGAAGAAAGAACACATCTGCATCAAATAAAAAAAGTGTCACTACCACTCACACTGGTGATGCGGTACTGATTTAGGGTCATCAACAAAGCGCACGTGAGTGTATTTTAATGGGATAGTGAGACTGAGATGGTGCTTGATTCTGGCTGCAAAACCATGGACGATCGCACTCTTACGTTGTAGCAAAATCCACTGCTAACGCGCTGCGTTGTCGAGGGTGAGCGGGTTTCTCCTTTGCAGACGCAGTTGCCTCCTTTCAGTGGATACATATAAAAGTCACAGTGCGGGGTGCTGTGGAACCCCAGCTGCTTGGGAGGCTGAGGTCGGAGGATCTCTTGAGCCCAGGCGTTTGAGACCCCACCCGGGCAATCTAGCAAGTCTCCATCCCAAAAGAAAATCAGTCATCATGCTTTGGCTAAGCTCTCCTTTATCCGGCATGCATCAGCGTTCTCTCTTTAAAAACGTACGTGTCTTAACGTTTAAAACATTTTCTAGCTAAAACAATTGCTAAAGATCATCTGACCTGTTTGGGGGAAAAAATGAGGCTGGCAGACTGGCTTGGGCAGAGATGGCCACGGCTGGGTGTGAAAAGAATACAGTATCTGGGAAGCGCCGGAGCCCAAGGGGCGATGGGTCAAGGAGTGTCCGCAGCCATGATGGGTCCATGAGGCCCAGCCATGTCTCCGTCTCAGGAGAAAACGGCTCTGGACTCCTTCTCCATTTTGCAAACCCCGGGAGACGCTGTCTTCTGGCCAAAGCATGCAGGGCTGGCCGCGCACTTCCTGGGCAGATGGCTGGAGCCCCCGTCTTCATGCCAACAGGGCCCTGAAGTCTCTAGCTTGCAGCCCTATCTTTGCTTGTTGATTGGAGTCAATGAGGGGCCATGGGAGAGGTAGAGGCAGCATCAGGTCAAGATGGCCCCAGGAGACCCATGGACGCGTCACTCGGCTGCACAGTTTCTGGATGTAGCGGGGTCACCTGTCTGACCCCTGATGGAAGGCACAACTGCAGTCTCCGAGGATGGCCCTGGGGGCAGAACGGAGATGATCATGTGTGAGGCAATGCAAGAAAGCTTAGAGGTGAGATGATGGGGTGATGAGAGGTGTAACCTGCTCAGTGGATTAATCCACTTGCATGGACTCACTGGGTGGTGACTGTATATAGGCAGGTGGGGTGTGGCTGGAGGAGGGGGTCCCTGGGCTGTGCCTTGGGGGTTTCTCTCTCCTGTCCCTGGTGAGCAGAGCTCTCTCTGCTTCCTGGTGCCACATCCTGAGCTGCTCTCCTCCTCCAGGCCCTGCCGCCATTTTGTTCTGCCTCGCCTTGGGCCAGAGCCATGGCGTTGGCCCACCATGGACGGAACCCCTGACACCAGGAGCCCCAAATCAGCTTTTCCTCCTCTAAATGGTTCTTTTTGGGCACTTTGGTCACAGCAAGAAACAGCCGATTAAAACAGTCTCCAAGGTATTAAAATTTAATCCGTCTCATTGGAAAGCAAAATGCACTTTTTTTTTTTTTTTTTTTTTTTTACCTTCTCGTCCAATATAATGAATACGTTGGATTTTTTTTCTCCTGTTGACTAAAAATAGAGCTTTGAAACGTGTCATACTGAGGAAAGAAGGAGGAGGAAAAAAAAGAGGAAAAGAATGAATAAGGAGACAAGCAGAGAATTTCCAAAGGCATGTGGCAGATAGTCCCCCAAGAAGGAAATGACAGATAGAAGAAATGGCTTCAAAAATTGGGAAAGTGAATTCTTAAAATATCATGAGAAAGAGCCAGTTGAGAAAAATGTTTTAGGAGGATATTTCTTTTTCCAAAGGAACACATCTTACCATAAAAATAATACACATTTCAAAGCATTCAGCAAGCCCGGAAAGCACACAAATGGAAAAAAAAAAAAAAATCATTTAAAGGTAACCTTAGACAAAGCTTTAATATTTTTGAGTGATTCTTTTGAGGTTTTGGGGGTTTTTCTGTTTGCTTGTTTTGTTTTGTTTTGTTTTCTTTGTGGTACCAGGGATTGAACTCAGGGGCCCTCGACCCCTGGGCCCCATCCCCAGCCCTTTTTTGCATTTTATTAGAGACAGGGTCTCCCTGAGTGGCTAAGGGCCTCGCCATGGCTGAGGCTGGCTTGGACCTCGCGATCCTCCCCGCCTCAGCCTCCCAAAGTGCTGGGATGACAGGCGTGCGCCACCGTGCCCGGCTTGAGCACTTCTGTGTTTATATGTCTGTATTTTTACCAAATAGGGGGATACCCTGAAAACTATTGCATACCCTACTCTTTGTTTTTTCTTTCGGTATCATGTTGGGACCATGTTCCCTTGTAAGAGCATCTTGGAAAATGTCATCTTTATCGGCTGAATCAGGGTCAAGAAAACAGTCTCTCTCGGTCAGATATTGACCACCAGTACTTATGACCAGCCTAAGAGCTAACACGGCTTTTAGATTTTCAAATGTTTCCCCTGCCAAATATATATAAATATATATAATATAATATAAAAATGAAAATAATATTTCACACCACATGGAAACAATATGATATTCAAATTTATGTCCATAGATAAAGTTTCCCTGAAACCCAGCCGTGTCCGTTCCTTTGCACATTAACTGCAGCTACTCCCGAGACAAAATGGGAAAATGCCTTCAATCTCCACTATCTGGTCCCTGACAGGAAGAGTTTGCCGGTCCCTGAGCTACATAGCCGCCAAACCTCTAGTCATAGCAGATTTCTGCTCACCGGGTCCATAGTCTTGAGCACTGTGGGGTGTTGATTTTTTTTTTTTTCATTGCTGCTGTGAAGGCTCTTGATCCCGATTGTGGTTGACATGATCTGAATATTTTTCTGGGTAATGAATGGTGGGTCGAAGACCATTTGGTGCTGGAGTCTAGGAATTAATTTCCATCCCCCTAGCCCACATCCCCAGCCAACTACAAAACATCCTTCCTGACCTCCGACACGTACACCCTGCTGAGTTGAGATCAAAGACAGAACCAGGAGGAAAAAAAAAAAAAAAAAAAACTGCTTGCTACATAGGAAGCAGGAAGCAGGGCAGGAGGTACCCTGTTGTAGGCTGGGCAGCCACGATTATCAACCATTGTAAGAAATCCACACTTGAGTGTAAGGTAACCGCTTGAGCCTCGGAAACAAAGGGTAACCCGTGGGTAGCACCCTGGGGTAGCAAGTGGAAATGGAACAAGGGCCATTTGTGTTTCCAGGGTTCATTCGCACCCGCCCCAAGTGATATTCTGTAAGATGTCTTTCTATTTCAAGAAGGTAATTAAAGCTTTGTCTCCAAAGTGGGGTTATGTAGGACGTCTCTGTATTTGCCTTGGGTTTTTGATAGGTATGACTTGCAACAGGACGGAGCGGGACTCTAATGCGGGATGGCTCAAAGGATTTGCTCCAGGATATGAAGAGGGGTGGGTCAGCAACGGGCAGGGAAGTTGGAGCCCTAGACAAAAGTGACGTGCAATTTTGTTGATTTGGTGTTCTTCAAAATGTGCTTTAATGTGAAGTAGCTGCAATTTGGACACCTGTGGTGGGTAGTGAGAAAACTATGAGGTACACATTGAAAAACTATGGGACCCTGGGGGAAAACAACTAGAAGTCATTAAAAATTGTCATCAAAGGGCCATCACTATTGCAGTGCATTATAATTATGTCCTACGTAATTATAATACCATGCATAGGAACTATACCTTCCAGCCGGGCAGGGCGCGGTGGCGCACGCCAGTGATTCCAGCACTTGGGAGGCTGAGGCAGGAGGATCGCGAGGTTAAAGCCAGCCTCAGCCATGGCGAGGCACTGAGCAACTCAGTGAGACCCTGTCTCTAATAAAATACAAAAAGGGTCTGGGGATATGGCCCAGTGGTTGAGTGCCCCTGAATTCAATCCCTGGTACAAAAAGAAAGGAAGGAAGGAAGGAAGAAAGGGAGGGAGGGAGGGAGGGAGGGAGGGAGGGAGGGAGGAAGGAAACGAAACTATACCTTTCTTTATCTTCCCCAACTTTTATAATAATTACCTTGATTTTTTAAAGCAGGCTACAACCAACAGTGTTCTAATTCTGATTTCATGTTTCATTCATATTTATAATAAATAATGCACATATTATGATCATATATCATAAACATGTAAATAAATTATATCACATATACTTAAAGTAAATAAGTAAATAAGTAACTATAATAAATTACCAGTATAACAAAGCAATGACATCTTTACACAGTACAAAAAAAAAAAAAACAAAAAAAAAAAAACTAACTCATTTAAAAATATTTCCTGAAAAGCACCCCACCCCACAGCAATTTTAACAGAAAACATCTAGAAATCAACCTGAATGAGAAATATGCAAATCCTATCTAGAAAAACTTAAAACTTCACCGAGGAATGTAACTAAGCATTGATAAAACCCAAAAAGGAACATCATGTTACTATTTCCTTTTTTTTTTTTTTTTTCAGAAAGAAAACAGTTTTGATTATGATGCCAATTTTTAAAGTATATTGTAGATGGATGCAAGGATGAGACAAATTATCAGTAGATTTATTTTAGGAGTTTCCAAGTTTTGCTTCTCCACACGGATCTGCAATGTTTAGTAAGCAGCGCTGTCAATGGAAGACTTAAGAGAATGTTGCAAACCACGTGAGCTACAGTTGCCAACTAGAGATAAAGCAACCCCCAGGATACCCAGAGAAGAAAGAGGGTTAAAATCATCAGGTACACAGAGATACAGTAGCTGGAAAATTCTCATATAGGACGAGAGACCAAGCAACACATTCAAGACCACCAAAGTGCTCCCTCCAGGGTAGACCCCCAGAAAACCATGCCAGTTAAACTCCTGAAAGCCAAAAGCAAAAGAAATCCTACCAAGCAGACCTGAAGTCAAGGTCTCACCTGTTGCCGGGCGCGGTGGTGCACGCCTGTCACCCCAGCATTGGGAGGCTGAGGCAGGAGGATCGCGAGGTCAAAGCCAGCCTCAGCCATGGCGAGACACTTAGCAACTCAGTGAGACCCTGCCTCTACTAAAACACAAAATAGGGCTGGGGATGGGGCCCAGGGGTCGAGTGCCCCTGAGTTCAATCCCCGGTACCAAAAAAAAAAAAAAAAAAAAAAAAAGTCCCACCTGTTAAGGGGGAGAAATGTATTTGATTGACAGCCAATTTCTCACGTGACACATGGGGGCCAGCCAACCGGAGGGAGCAAAATACTTTTCGGAAGCTGAAAGGAAGGAGCCATCCAGCCAGACCTTGGTGTCCGCTGCAAATGTCCTTTGGGAATGAATTGGAAATTGACACACTCTCAGATGAGGGAAATCTCAGGGGATTTGTCAACAGCAGGGCTGCGTTGAAACAGTGTCTTCAGAGACACTCTCTAAAGGGGAGGGAGGTGATGGAAGAAGCAACCTCAGAACACCAGGAGGGAGAAAATAACTCTGTTTGCGAAAGTAGGGGGTCAATACATAAGATCCAATTTTCATCTCGTGTTTTCCAAATTGCATTTGAGAAAGGGGGTAGAAATTAGAACCGTGCTTGGTGGAACCACAGGTGCATGCTCAAAAAAATAAGATAACCATTATGTGTGTGTGTGTGTGTGTGTGTGTGTGTGTGTGTGTGTATTCCCCTGGCAAGAAAATGAAGAAACAGAAACAAAAACAAACAACAACAAAATATATACATATATACACACACATATATATACATAGAATTTTTTTTCATATATATATATGTGTGTGTGTGTGTGTGTGTGTGTGTGTGTGTGTGTATAAAATTTTCCTAGCTGTAAGCCAGGCGCGGTGGCGCACGCCTGTAATCCCAGCACTTTGGGAGGCTGAGGCAGGAGGATCGCGAGGTCAAAGCCAGCCTCAGCCACGGCGAGACACTTAGCAACTCAGTGAGACCCTGTCTCTACTAAAATACAAAAAAGGGCTGGGGATGGGCCCAGGGGTCGAGTGCCCCTGAGTTCAATCCCCGGTACCAAAAAAAAAAAAAAAAAAAAAAAAAAAAAAGTCCCACCTGTTAAGGGGGAGAAATGTATTTGATTGACAGCCAATTTCTCACGTGACACATGGGGGCCAGCCAACCGGAGGGAGCAAAATACTTTTCGGAAGCTGAAAGGAAGGAGCCATCCAGCCAGACCTTGGTGTCCGCTGCAAATGTCCTTTGGGAATGAATTGGAAATTGACACACTCTCAGATGAGGGAAATCTCAGGGGATTTGTCAACAGCAGGGCTGCGTTGAAACAGTGTCTTCAGAGACACTCTCTAAAGGGGAGGGAGGTGATGGAAGAAGCAACCTCAGAACACCAGGAGGGAGAAAATAACTCTGTTTGCGAAAGTAGGGGTCAATACATAAGATCCAATTTTCATCTCGTGTTTTCCAAATTGCATTTGAGAAAGGGGGTAGAAATTAGAACCGTGCTTGGTGGAACCACAGGTGCATGCTCAAAAAAATAAGATAACCATTATGTGTGTGTGTGTGTGTGTGTGTGTGTGTGTGTGTGTGTGTATTCCCCTGGCAAGAAAATGAAGAAACAGAAACAAAAACAAACAACAACAAAATATATACATATATACACACACATATATATACATAGAATTTTTTTCATATATATATATGTGTGTGTGTGTGTGTGTGTGTGTGTGTGTGTGTGTATAAAATTTTCCTAGCTGTAAGCCAGGCGCGGTGGCGCACGCCTGTAATCCCAGCACTTTGGGAGGCTGAGGCAGGAGGATCGTGAGGTCAAAGCCAGCCTCAGCCACGGCGAGGGCCCTTAGCAACTCAGTGAGACCCTGTCTCTAATAAAATACAAAAAAGGGCTGGGGATGTAATCCAGTGGTCGAGTGCCCCAGTACCACAAAAAAAAAAAAAAAAAAAAAAAAAAAAAAAAATTCCTAGCTGTATAAAATTCATCTACAAATGGATTGCCTTTGGAAAATTATTTAAAACTCTATTTGGTTTAACGGTCGTGCTTTAGTGTTATCTCTTTGTGTAACTTTTTTCGTGGCTTATCTCATGATATCATACATTCAGACAACGATAAAAGACGAGTTTCATGAGGCGTAGAAACTTTATCTTTTCTATACAGGATAAAACTGTAATAAATGTAAATGGTCTAACTACACCCAGTCAACTGGAGGGTGACATCTTTTTTCTGATTTTAAAAAATTACAAACAAAAGAAAGAAAGAAAACAAAAAAAATTCCCAGAAAACTAGAAATAAAAGGAAATTTTCCTAGCTGTATATAATCCATCTACAAATGGATTGCCTTTGGAAAATTATTTAAAATTCTGTTTTGGTTTATTGGTGGTGCTTTAGTATTATCTCTTTGTATAACTTTTTTTGTGGCTTATCTTGTAATATCACACATTCAAACAACTATAAAAGACCAGTTTTCATGAGACATAGAAACCTTATCTTCTTTCCCCTTTCCCCGTTTACATACAATTATTTTAATTAGTTTCTTATCTCATTATTTTTTTACCGGGAACAATGTCTACTTTCACCACCCCATTCATCGTAATAATGGAAGTGATTGCAACTACTAGAATAAATAAAGACACACAAAGAAAATAACATGGTTTAACCTCACACAAGAAAGCACATCCTTTTTAAAAAAAATGAGAATTTAGTCTCCATCAAATTTCAAATTTTGCAAATTTTCAAAATTTGCAAAAGACCCTCTTAAGAGAATAAAAAAAAGATAAGGTTTGGGATGAGGGAAGCATTCACTAATCATAGATGTGACAAAAACCCATGTCTAGAATAGATAAGGAATTCTCAGAGTTTACCAGTGGAACAGAAAACCATCCAATGAGAACATGGTCAAAAGATAAGAAGAGACATTGCACTCAAGAAAAAATACAAATGGCTGATGAGCATTGGAAAAGACGGTCAACGTTCTTAATCCTTAAGGAATTGCAAAAGAAAACTGCGTTAAGGACACCGTGATGGGAGCTCATGTTGGTGGCCAGGAAGAAAGGAGAGAGAAAGAGGAAGAGACCGAGGAGGTCCCAGTTTCCCTTCCTAGGCCACGCCCCCAATGACCTAGCTTCCTCCCACGCCCCACCCCCAATGACCTAGCTTCCTCCCACTAGGCCCCGCCCCCAATGACCTATCTTCCTCCCACTAGTAGGCCCGCCTCCTATGTTTCCCTCATCTCCCAGAAGAGCTGCAGACTGGTGACTTCAACAGGTGAGACTCTGGGGACAGTCTGGATCCCAACGTAGCGGCACTGTTACAAGAAACTGGGTAAAAAAATACCCTTTCTCACAACTCCATGTCTATAATGATTCCCCAACAAAACGTCTAGTTAAATCACAAAGAGCAAAGCGACCACCGTCCACCTGGGCCACCCAAGGATATCCTTCAGCGCGGTGCAAGATGACGCGTGTTTTTCTCATTTCAAGGTGGTGCACATCCCTTTTCAGACGCTCGGAAACTCTCACCATTTTATCAAGCATTGGTGTGATTTTTTTTTTCCCCTTTGCTTTTTATTTTCCGTACCCCCAAACACCGTGTTCTTCTGGAGTCTGTTGAGCGTGTCCCACTGCTGTGAGTTTGTAAGGTTCTTGGCTGAGCTGGTCCCACATCAAGAAGCTGGTTACGGGTGACGCGCGTTGGGCCTGCGGTTCAGTGCACAGTCTGTGGCTTCTGTTCCTCAGAGACACGATGGCCCATTGTAAGGAGCTCACCTTGCTCCCAGTGAAGACGTAGGGTGATGCCACCTTGCTCTAGCAGCTGCAGCCTCCCTGGGCCCATGAAGGGACAGCGTGCCGTGGTCGTGTCACATGAGCCACAGAGACACTGGTGGACCTCAGACCAGCTTCCGAGGTCCATGTCTGAGGGACTCTGGGAATACGTTAAGGATTTTGTCTTCCCTTCGTCAGAGGTCAGGGTCGTTTGGGGCTGCCATGGCTGGTTGGCCTTGGGAGGAGGAGCACAGGGGCACCGTTGGGACCTGGAATGTCCCCTAGAGACTCAGATGTTGACAGTTTAGTCCCCACGGCAGCCTGGTTCGGGGGTAGAGGCTCTCGGGACGTGATTGGATCATGAGGGCCGTGACCTCAATGTGGGTTGATCCATCAAATGGATAGTTGAATGGATTATTGGGATGTGGGACATAGTTGGAAGAAATAGGTCACAGGGGGGACATATCTCAGAAGGGCTTATCTTTTCCCCAATCCCTTCCCCTCCCCACCCACCTCCTGTCTTTCAAGAACTGAAAACATTGACTATGTCATGAAATCTCCAAAATGGAGCTAAAAATGAACCTTTCTTCTCATTACGTTGCTTTTCTCAGGCGTTTTGTTACAGTAATGGAAGGCTAACACAGAATCTTAAATTAGTTCCAATAACATAAATATTGCTCACAGATTGTTCCATAAACACTGGGTCTTGCCAGGCCCTTCCACCATGAACTTTCTGCCTTTGGAACCAGACTCCTCTGACACCATGATCCAAAAATAAATCTTGCCTCCTCTACATTGTTCTTGTTGGGTGTTTTTGAACACAATGAAGAAAAGATGACAGACACACCAGGGAGACTCGTGAGCGTTCTACAGTGGACATGACACCAATCCACAAGGAAGGATCATCTTGCCATCAACAGTGCCCCACCCAACATAACGCGCTCTTTCAGAACACGTGCTCAAGGTCAGCTTCCCACATTTATTGACCCCTCCATTTCCAAGTTGCTTATGCTGGAGTATGTGACGATTATTGCCTTAGCATTGTAACAAAGGGTGAGAGAATATATATCCAAGTGTGGGGGACATCGATATCATTATTATTTCTACAATTCCTTTTGATATCATAAATGGCAAGGAGTGGGATCTACAGAAAAATTTGTCAGAAATATTTAGATGATTGTAACTAATTTTAGAGTCTGTGTTCGCCTTCCGATGCTGTCACAAAATACCCGAGAAAGTCAACTTAATAAGAAGAACAGTCTTCATGTGCCTTTGGTGCACACTGATACCAAAAAGCACATTATGGTTGTTGTCTTTGTTCTCTCAGCCCAGAGTTACCATCCTCTGCACTGACATATGTACATACTCCAAAAGCAAATGATTCTGAGAAAGAAGTTCACACAATGGTCCCAATGTCCTATATCATTTATACAGAGAACACTGGCTTATCACAAAAATGTATGTGTAGTCGCCTTTGTGTTGTTTATTCTTGTTCCCAAGAAATTCTCACATTGTTGCCATCAGCAAAGTCTGTACTTCATTAAAAGGATTTACAATGGAATAGCATTCAGCCATAAAAAAGAGGAGATGCTGTCATTTGCGACAACAATGAGAGAAGCTAGGTATGGAAAGAAACGCCTCATAACCTCATTCGTATGTGCAATCTAAAAGAGTTGATCTCACTGAGTGTGGTGGTGGTAAACACTGGCCATCCAAGTGGCTCAGGAGGCTGAGGCAGGAGGACCGCAAGTTGGAGGCCAGCCTCAGCAACTTAGCAAGGCACTAAGCAACTTACCAAAACTAGATCTCAACATAAAAAAATTTTAAAAAGGGCTGGGGATGGGGTTCAGTGGCTGCCTCCTCTCAGCAGGGACCAGCTGTTGTGACTGAGCTCAGGGCAGGGAGGGACTTAAGTAGGGATTTCTGGTGGGGGGGGGGTGTGCCTGAGCGACCTTTAACGCTATTGGCTCTTTCCCCGGTAAACAGGGCAAACTTTAAGCCGATTGGCTCCTGCCTGGGGAATAGAGCAACCTTTAAGCTGATTGGCTCCTGCCTGGGGAACAGAGTGACCTTTAAGCTGATTGGCTCCTGTCTGGGGAACAGAGTGACCTTTAAGCTGATTGGCTCCTGCCTGGGGAAAATGAAACCAATTTGCTCCTCATGGAAATTTCCATGGGGGGGTGGTGGCCTCTCGGCCCAAGCCTATCTATCACTCCTTCCCGCTAAATTGGTCCTTGTTTTGGCTTTGTATTTAATTCCCTAAGGGGTGACTCTGCCTCACTCAAGGAAGATCTCGTCCACGAAGCCTGGGGAAATTCTGAATGTGCCTCTGCCACTACCCAGCACTGCTGTCCACCAGGGGATCAGTCCAGGCATGAGGTCAGAGCCCTTCTGACCACACACCCTCCAAACCCCGCCTCTGGGCACTGCTGCGTTGGGGACCAGGCCGTAACATGGGAGCCTTTGGGGACACTTCGTATCCAGACCCTAACACTCTGCAGCGGCAGAGTTGAGGAGATGTGACGGGAACACCGTGGCCAGCAAGGTCCAGCACTGTGAGTACCTGGCTGCTTACAGAAAGGGCTGTCCATTGCTCGCTTCAGAATTCAGGAACCACAGACCACCAAGGTGAGTTAGAGGAGCTGTCTGACGACACGGCAGGTAATATGGGAGCCAAGATCCTTGTCCAAATCTCAGCACCTGAGTAGCTGCTGAGGGACCTACGTCTGACCACCTGGGTGTCTGCTGAGGGCCCCACGTCTGACCACTTGGGTGTCTGCTGAGGGCCCCATGTCTGACCACCTGGGTGTCTACTGAGGGACCCATGTCTGACACTTGGGTGTCTGCTGAGGGCCCCATGTCGGACCACCTGGGTGTCTACTGAGGGCACCATGTCGGACCACCTGGGTGTCTACTGAGGGACCCAGTCTGACCACCTGGGTATCTACTGAGGGCACCATGTTTGAGCACCTGGATGTCTGTTGAGGGCCCCATGTCTGACCACCTGGGAGTCTACTGAGGGCCCCATGTTGACCACCTGGGAGTCTACTGAGGGCCCCATGTTGACCACCTGGGTGCCTACTGAGGGACCCATGTCTGACCACCTGGGTATCTACTGAGGGACTCACGTCTGGCCACCTGGGTGTCTGGTGAGGGACCCATGTCTGACCACCTGGGTGTCTACTGAGGGACCCACGTTTGAGCACCTGGATGTCTGTTGAGGGCCCCATGTCTGACCACCTGGGAGTCTACTGAGGGCCCCATGTCTGACCACCTGGGTGTCTACTGAGGGACCCATGTCTGACACTTGGGTGTCTGCTGAGGGCCCCATGTCGGACCACCTGGGTGTCTACTGAGGGCACCATGTCGGACCACCTGGGTGTCTACTGAGGGACCCAGTCTGACCACCTGGGTATCTACTGAGGGCACCATGTTTGAGCACCTGGATGTCTGTTGAGGGCCCCATGTCTGATCACCTGGGAGTCTACTGAGGGCCCCATGTTGACCACCTGGGAGTCTACTGAGGGCCCCATGTTGACCACCTGGGTGCCTACTGAGGGACCCATGTCTGACCACCTGGGTATCTACTGAGGGACTCACGTCTGGCCACCTGGGTGTCTGGTGAGGGACCCACGTCTGGCCACCTGGGTGTCTACTGAGGGACCCATGTCTGACCACCTGGGTGTCTACTGAGGGACCCACGTTTAAGCACCTGGATGTCTGTTGAGGGCCCCATGTCTGACCACCTGGGAGTCTACTGAGGGCCCCATGTCTGACCACCTGGGTGTCTACTGAGGGACCCATGTGTTAGTAACTGGGTATCTACTGAGGGACCCATGTCTTACTACCTGGGTATCTACTGAGGGACCTATGTCTGACCACCTGGGTATCTACTGAGGGACCCACGTCTGGCCACCTGGGTGTCTACTGAGGGACCCATGTCTGACCACCTGGGTGTCTACTGAGGAACCCACGTCTGGCCACCTGGGTGTCTACTGAGGGACCCAGTCTGACCACCTGGGTATCTACTGAGGGACCCACATCTGGCCAGCTGGGTATCTATTGAGGGACCCATGTCTTACTACCTGGGTATCTACTGAGGGACCCATGTCTGACCACCTGGGTATCTCCTGAGGGGCCCACATCTGACCAGCTGGGTATCTACGGAGAGACTCATGTCTGACCATCTGGGTATCTACTGAGGGACCCACATCTTAGAACAGTGAAATCATTCCAAATCATTTGTTGCTTCACTGTCCAGCAGTTTTCCTCCTCTTCTGTGGAAATTCCTGGGACTTGTGATGGAAGTCCTCTTGCCTGTCAAGCTCTGCCCAGGTTGTCTCATTTCCTAAGCCTCTCCCATAGGTGAGGCTCAGAGCCTGGGGACATTTCACCAACCCAAGGAGGTGACCCAGAAACCTTGTTCTGCTCCAGAAAACCCATTTGGCTGGTCGACTTCCCGCTCTTCAAGTTGGCTCATTTCCAATCTGGCCCCCTGGAATTTCTTCCTTTACATGCAGTTAGTACATTCAAGACTTATTAAAATATCGCCTCCCTTGTGAAGCCCCAGGTTGCTGTGTGTGATATTTCTCGTGAACTCATCACTCAGAGTAGAATGTTGTCAATCTCTCATTCTAGGAATGTCTGAAACCGCTAAAGGGACACTTTGCTTCCTTCCTTTAGACCACGTTATGAGCCAAAGCTGTTGGCGAACCTTCCCAACCATTATCTTGCCTTACATCTGGAAGGCTCTCAAAGAGGTTTATAGACTTCATCTACAAAGAGTCAGAAAGCTCAATAGATGCCTCTGTGTTTGTGTGTCTTATGTCAGAAGTGCATATGATATTCCTTTTTTTTTTTTGCATTGAACTTTTCCTTTTGCCAGACGCATACAAAAATGATTTCATTCACAGAATTACTCTGGGGCAGGTTGGCAAACTCTTCCAAAATGTTCAGATAGAAGATATGTGGGGCTTTTCTGATCTCTGTGGGAGTCACTCGGCTCCATCCTGACAGTCTGAACGCAGCTGTAGATCATGAGTCTGTGAGGCACTTTGCCAATAAAACTTTATTTGTAACTCCAAGTGGTGGGCCAGATTGGCCCCTCACTTCTACTGAGGCAAAGAACCAAAGGAAACTTCAGTGGAAGGTGATCTTGACATTTCTTTTCCAGCAAGGAAATAAAGCAAGAGCTGTTCCCTATGTCTTGATAAAGCCTTTTAAGAAGCACTCTGTGCGGTGCCTTCTATCCTAATAGCAGCGAGCCTCATTCCTCTTGGTTTTATTTGCTTTTGTCCTCGCGTTCATTAGCCCAATTTATTTGTGAATCGCTTGTTTTATGGAACCATTAAATCGGTGGAAATTAGTTAACTGAGTTCAGAAATGTGGGCTGGGGTGCGGAATTCTTCTTTGGACTCTATTCACATGGAAATTTCCGCCCTCATTTTGCTAAGAGCAGTTATTTTTATCCGTGTGTGAGGCTTCCTCAGAGGCGAAAGCTAAGGGTGAATTTGGGTTAAGGGGCTAAACAGACAAAACAATTACAGAAGACGGAAGGCAATTTGGCAATTGTTGAGATGGTGGCCCAATGTACAAAGTTGTTTTAGTCAGTTTTCTTGCTGCTGTGACCAAAAGGCCTCAGAGGAAGAATCAGATGAGAGGAAGTTTATTTGGGTGCTCACAGTTTCAGAGGTTCAGTCCGTGGCGGGCCGACTCCATGGCTCTGGCCCAAGGTGAGGCAGAACAAAATGGCGGAAGAGCATGGAGGAGGAGAGCAGCTCAGGACATGGCACCAGGAAGCAGAGAGAGCTCTGCTCACCAGGGACAGGATAGAAACCCCAAAGGCACAGCCCAGAGACCCCCTCCTCCAGCCACACCCCACCTGCCTGCAGTCACCACCCAGTGAGTCCATGCAAGTGGATTAATCCACTGACTGGACTAAGGCTCTCACAACTCAATCATTTCATCTCCTAACCTTGCATTGTCTCACACGTGAGTTCTTGGGGGACACCTAACATATAGACAATAACAGAAGAGATATCAATTGATTGATTATCAGAAAAGAGAAACTCTGTCTCATTCACCTCAGAATCAGTTCCAAACTCAGTGCCTTCCGAGATCCTCATCCATCCAATTTCTCAAATATATCCACACCAAGTTGAAAAGCATGTGGATGTTTCCAGCAAAACGCATTTGAGTATAGTCTATCAGAGTTTCAGGGAGCTCAGAGGAGGAACAATTTTAAGCACCTATTGATCCAACAACCTTCCACAACTACATGAGCTTCCTTTCCTTCCCCAGTAGTTGTACTTTGTCTAGAAATGGAGTCAGCGCAGGATGAATTTGAAAAACTCGTCCTGAACGTCTCCCAAGTGTTCGCTGAGCCAATTGCCACCTGGAAAGGTAGATAGAACAGGTTTTCTTGGAGGTGAGTGGAACTTGGGGCATTTCTTGGGAACGTGTTCCGTGTGGGCATGGAATCTCACATCGTTGGTTTACCTTGACCATATTTCATAGACCCTCGACAGTAGGACCCCTTTGTCTTGGGACATGCACATAATTCCCATCATCCCTGGGTTCTCTCCGACATGATTTTGGAAAGACTGGGCAAAGGTTCCATTGCTTCTCAAGCTTTGATGCTCATGTGATCCGTGAGGATCTACTAGAGGCTAGATCTAATTCAGGAGGTCCAGGTGGGACTGGAAATTCCATCTTTCTGGCAAGACCCCCAGGTAGGGCTGATACTTCTGGTTTGTGGAGATGGAATAGATAGTAATAGAATACACACACACACACACACACACACACACACATTTGTATCCCCTTCCCCACATTTACATATTAAAATCTTAATCCCTTCCACCATGTTAGGACACAGCTATTCCAACTCTTCACCAAGAAGTGAGCCTGCTATGGTTTAGTTTGATAAGTGTCCCCCAAAGACCCGTGTTTGGAAGATTTGGCTCCCAGCCTGGTGTTATTGGGAGGTGGTGGAGCCTTTAAGAGGTGGAGCCTAGGGAGAGGAAGTTAGGTCTTTATGGGTGTGTCCTCAAAGGGCTACTGGGAACATGGCCCCTTAATCTCTCTCTTTCTCTCTCTCTCTCTCTGTCCTCCATGAGGAAAGCAGCTTTGCTTTACCACACAGGCCACCGTGATGAGCTGCCCCCGACACAGGATCTAAAACAACAGACCCACGGACTGTGGACTGCAACCTCTGAGACCCTAAGTCAAAACAAACCTTTCTTCCTCCTACACTGTTGTTTACCTCAGGTGCTTTGTCACAGTGACGGGAGGCTGACCAACACAGGACCCTCACCAGAGGCTACATCAGCCATACAACTTGATCTTGGACTTCCAGTTTCCAGAACTGTAAGGAATCGTTTTTTCTTGTATCTTAGTATATGGCATTCAATTAGAGTAACCCAAACAGAATGAGACCGTTGGCAATTCCATTGTTAAATGACTGAAAAACTGCCCAACTTTCTCTACCAGTTTGTACCTTCCCATCAGAACTTGTCATTTATTTTTTTTTTATACAGGCACCATAGACAACCAGGCCCCTACAGCAGAGTGGAATTTGTGAACATCTTGGTGCATATTCACCCAATTCAGCCAGATTCCCAGACCACTACCACTAACGTCATCTGGGAACGCGTTACAGACACCAAATCTCGGTCCCCACAGTAGACTGACTCAGTCACCAATTCAGGAGGGAGGGACGCTTAATAGCACATTTGGTCATTTGCAATGATCTCACCTAACCCTACCTGGTGCTTTTCCACCCATCACGGGTTATTCTTTGAAAACATAATTTAATATCTGGGTACGATATTCTAATTTTTAAACGCCCATGGTGGACCGAGTCATTTCTCCATTTGGGACCATTCGGTTTTTCTAGCTTCCCCCCCCCCCCCCGCCAAATATACATAGTACTCAGTAAGTGCTCATGAAAAATAAATGCTTTTCCCATATCTCGGAATATTTCTTTTGGTTAGATTTGGAATTATAACAAGCAGATTATGGACTTGGACACTTATGCTGAGCTGGCCATATTGGTGGGCACCAATTTTTTTTTTTTTTTTTTTTTTTTTTTGTATTGACAAATTATCCTTTTATACCTACACACATGAGGAAGGGTGTATGGAATGTTGGCTATTTTTCTTACGTTATTGCTATTACCATATTACCCATTCTGGGTTGATTTTCCTCCCCAAAGAGGGAGGGGATGAAGATAGAGTCAGATTCCATGGAGTCTCCCATCTCTCTGGAGATAATGGGGTATTTACGATGCTTTCGCCTGGTCTCCTTCCGTTTCTGCAACGCGAGGGTCAGAACTCCCTGTCTATGCAGGGATGTCCCCAACCCTCCCGGTGACAGAGCGTGTGTAAACAGCAGCTTGTCGGTTCAGGGCACAATTCAGCAAGGGAGGTATTTTTATAACGCTGTTCAGGGCTTTGAAGAGTTTCCTCCCAGAGGATTTCCCCTATGGAAATAGCCTCATTTTCTTTCAGCTGTGGCGTGCGAGAGCCTGACCTAAGCTCTTTTTCATTTGCTCTGAAATCTTGAAGGGGCTGGCAGAAGCATTAGTATTCCCGAATGCACATTTTGGGGCCTGTGTGAATGAACTACTTACATTTCTGGGTGCCCGTTGACCTTAGGTACACTTTGTACGTAGTATATTTCTGGCTTAGTTTTTCTTTTTTTTTTTTTTTTTTTTTTTTTTTTTTTTTTTTGGTACCTGGGATTGAACTCAGGGACACTCGACCACTGGGCCACCTCCCCAGCCCTTTTTTGTGTTTTATTAGAGACAGGGTCTCACTGAGTTGCTGAGTGCCTCACCATTGCTGAGGCTGGCTTGGACCTCACGATCCTCCTGCCTCAGCCTCCCAAGTGCTGGGATTACAAGGCTTGCGCCACCGCGCCTCTTTTCTCTTTCTCTCTCTTTCTTTCCTTCCTTCCTTCCTTCCTTCCTTCCTTGTTTTTTAAAAGCCAGGAATAAGAAGTACCTCAGTTATTATATGGCTAGATTTTGTTTTGAATGAAAAAAAGAAATATTACCTTGTTTGTACCCTCACTTTTACATAGAGCAATTGTTTTAGTCAGCTTTGTGCTGCTGTGACCAAAAGATCCAACAAGAACAAATTTAAGGAGGAAAAAGTTAGTTGGGGCTCATGGTGTCAGAGGTTCAGTCCGTGGTGGGCCGACTCCATGGCTCTGGCCCAAGATGAGGCAGAACAAAATGGCGGCAGGGCCTGGAGGAGGAGAGCAGCTCAGGACGTGGCACCAGGGAGCAGAGAGAGCTCTGCTCACCAGGGACAGGATAGAAACCCCCAAGGCACAGCCCAGGGACCCCCTCCTGCAGCCACACCCCACCTGCCTATATACAGTCACCACCCAGTGAATCCATGCAAGTGGATTAATCCACTGATTAGGCTACACCTCTCATAATCTAATCATTTCACCTCTGGACCTTCTTGCATTGTCTCACACAAGAGGTTCTGGGGGACACCTCACATCCAAACCATAATAATTTTCGATCAGTTTAGTTTGCATGATCAACAAGGAGAACTACGGGGGAAACAGGCAATGATGTCCCTGAACTCCTGGTGGAGTTCAGTGTCTGAATATTCAAACTTTATCACAGTCTGGCCCATGCATAGGGCGCTCCTTTTCCCGAAGCTGTCCCATAAGCACATCGACACCCTACAGGTCCACAACCTGCTGTGTTGGCCATGACGAGAACCAAGACCCAAGATCAAGTTCCCAAACCGTTGGACGAAATGTGTTCAGAGGACACACAGATTAGTAAAGGGGACTCGAGGTTCTGCTCCATCTACTCCCGTAACGAAAATGCAAACAATCTCACGTTTCTGTCCCTGGTCCAGTTGGGTGCCGTGGAAATCTTGGTGCCGTGGGTTAGATATGTGCTTCCAGCTCCTCGTACATCCTTCCTGTGGACAGAGTTTGGGACACAGGTGCGCTAAATATAGCACGCTGGCATTTGAGCAACCTGGCGGGAAGGTCACGTGCATTTTCCTCTCTCTCTCTTCCCTGAAGCTGGTCATAAAACCTGGAGAGAGATTTTCTGGTCTCCCCGTAAAGCCGCTCATAAGACTCTCTCAAGAGCCGGCGGCGGTGGCGCACGCCTGTCATCCCAGCACTTGGGAGGCTGAGGCAGGAGGATCACGAGGTCAAAGCCAGCCTCAGCCATGGCGAGGCACTTAGCCACTCAGTGAGACCCTGTCTCTAATAAAATACAAAAAAGGGCTGAGGATGGGGCCCAGTGGTCGAGGGCCCCTGAGTTCAGTCCCCGGTACCAAAAAAAAAAAAAAAAAAACTCTCTCAAGAGGAGCCCAGAGGAAAGAGACACAATTGCATGTGAAGACACAAAGACAGCAGTCTTGCTGTAACGGGGCTGGGCCATCTGGGAAACTGAGCCATTGTGAAGACACTCCCCCCTTTGAACCCCAATTATTGCCATCAAGTCAGAAAGATGTCAGACCTATCACTCAGAGTGACAGGCAGGAGTTTATTGAAGGGGTTTCAATGGGGACACTCTCAAGGGACAGAGGGGGTCCTCTCAGAGAGGGCAGGGACAGTGTGCCCCTCCTGCCCTCCTGTCTTATTGGGGTCCCAGGGACGTTTCCAGGGAGTCCCGCCCAGGTCCACCTCCTGACTTTTGACGGACAGCAGGGGGACTTCAGACTCTGCAGTCCCCTCTGCCATGGCCACTCTGGGTCCCCCTGGCCCACGCTGACAGGTCCTCACTGGAACCTGTTCTTGCCGATTTTGTGGTTGGAGGAAGGATCCTCGTCTCCCCGAGTCCTGGGACCTGGTCTGAGAGGAGGGTTTAGGGGCCTGAGCGGTGGCGTTCAGGATGGGTGAGGGAGAGAGCTCCTGTCTACCCTGCACACATTTCCACCATACCCAGCTCTATGCAGGTGGCTTCAGATCCTTTGTGGGGAAGAGATGAGACAGAATCAGAAAAACACGTAAGTAAGCAATACGAAGTAATATCCTGTAGAATGTGCCCCGTGATTCCTATCTGAACTTTTATAGCATATTTTATATTAAAAGAAGACATTGGCATCGACTTTGAAAAGAGGGGACAGCCAGGCGCGGTGGCGCACGCCTGTCATCCCAGCCCTTGGGAGGCTGAGGCAGGAGGATCGTGAGGTCCAAGCCAGCCTCCGCCAGGGCGAGGCCCTTAGCAACTCCGTGAGACCCTGTCTCTCATAAAATACAAACAGGGCTGGGGCTGGAGCTCAGGGGTCAAGTGCCCCTGAGTTCAATCCCTGGTGCCAAACAAGGAAAAAGAAAAGAAAAGAGGGGCCACGGGCTGTCCCTTTTGAGGAGTAGCCCGGGCAGAGCTGGACTTTCCCTCTACGCTAGGGAAAGTTGTGGGTGTCAGGAAGGAGCAAGTGGTAGCTGCTGAAATAAGGGGCAGGGCTTCCTGAGTTACTGAAGTGACCTGCCCCACCTCCCCACACACCCCCAGGTCACCGACGTCATTTCTTCCAAGAAAGATGCCTTCCGAATTGGCTATTCCCAAGCCCAGGGGAAGCTGTTGGCCTGCGTGGTTCAAGGGGGCAGCATGAGACCAGGAGCTGGCCCTGGGGCTCCACACCAGGACCTGGCGCTCATCACAGCAGGAGGGAGCTATAGGGTGTCCCTGCCACCTGTCCCCAGAATTCCCAAGGCAGCACTTGCTGAGAGGGCTTGCAGTAGGACCCAGCCCCCTCCCAGGCGAGGCAGGATCTCCAGACTGAGCTGAATCTCTGAGACGCTCCTCTGCGGGTGACCTTGGGCCAGCCCTCAAGGGCAGCCCGCCAGGGGCCCCCTTGATTTGGGCTGTTGGTAGGCGCACCCGCCCCTCACCCTCGGCCTGGAGGGAACAGGGTGCGGTGGGGCATCCTGGGAGGGAGGGGATGCCTGAGCAGAGGCTTGCATGGAGAATGCAGAGGGGGAGGGGGCTGGCCTGGCGTCCTGGGGGGTGGGGAGCCTGGACCCCAGCTTGCTTTGGTCGCACTCAGACTGAGGGTCACTTTGCATTTGCAGCGGACCTGAGACAGGCGGGCCTGTCACTCGGCAGCCACAAAAGGAGTGCTCTGGGGACCCCACCGTGCAAATCCCCACCCCCACGGCCGGGCCGGGAGGACAATGGAGGCCGCGTGTGTCCCTGAGCCTGCGCTGTGGCTTCTGCCAAGGGTCTGCTGTAGTTAGGCCCAGCCCTGGGGAAGGACGGGGCTGGGGGAGGGGACCGCGGCCGGCCCCCGCACAACAGGCTTCATTGAGGACCCCGCTGCTGCCGCCGGGGCGCCCCCAGCCCTCCCTCCCCACGCCTTTCCCGCGCCCCTGGAACAGCATTTATTTCTGACTCAGTACTTTGTGGTTGCTCCTCGGCAGGAATGTTGGGAATTTCAGCAATCCCGAGCATGTCACAAAAGAAGACCTGTGTTCTCCAAAGGGAGAGAAAGCTGCTCTGCACAGGCTCGGGAGCAACCCCGGGTCCCCAGGGAGTCTGCCCACCACGTGGTGCCCTCCCCTCCCCCTGGGGTTGTCCTTGGGGGTCTCCTTGTGGCCTTTGCAAGCCGTGGGGGAAAACCCCTCCCGGGGTTCTTGATGTGCGGCTTGACCTGGGAATTGAGTGAGGTTGCCCCACCTGGGGGGGGGGGGGGCATCTGGGCCGCTCTGGGGAGAGCCCCGCAGTTCAGGGGAGGGAAAACCCTCAACTCAGGGTTCCACAGCATGTCCTTGAGTTGCCTCTAGAGCCAAAGAGAGGTGGACCTGTTCTTCTCCTTAAAGCCTCAGAAATATTTGGGAGAGTCAGAACAGTAAAAAAGAAAGAAAGAAAGAAAGAGAAGAGAGAGAGAAAGAAAGAGAAAGAAAGGAAGTCCTTAGTTGATTCACATCAACTATATAACACACACACACACACAACTATATATGAGCCAGGCGTGGTGGTGCACACCTGTAATCCCAGCACTTGGGAGGCTGAGGCAGGAGGATCATGAGTTCAAAGCCAGCCTCAGCAAACGCCAGGCCCTAAGCCACTCAGTGAGACCCTGTCTCTAAATAAAATTCAACAAAAGGGCTGGGGATGGGGCCCAGTGGTCGAGTGCCCCTGAGTTCAATCCCCAGTACCAAAAAAAAAAAAAAAAAAAAAAGAATTATATATGTGTATGGGTTTATATAGGTAAAAATGCATAGCAATACAAAGCAACATGTAACTATGTACACATATATACACACACACATATATGCATCTATGTATCATAAAATTGATTTCAGAGCTACTCACAGACTTTTCTGTGGTCCGTTTTAATACCGAGTTGATTATGGGCATTGATCATGTGCTATTTTCATAGTGCATAGTATCTACGTAGGATGCAGATATTTCGTGGGCACAGACATAGCAGCTGCCACCACCATCCCGTGGCGTGTGCACACTGTGTAGATGCTCTCCGTTCCCAAGGGTATCAGAAATAACTAAAGAGTGTCTCATCAATGGCCCAGGAGCTGACCCCACAGGCTCGCTTCTCCAAGAAGCAATGTACCTTCGCCCTGCCTGGCCTCCCTGCACAGGGTATGTCACAACCCTCAGCAAACCCCGTCACCTGCAGGAGAAATGCAGGCCCCCAGTAATGTCCCTGAGAGGGCCAAGGTGACCTAGAATGGCCATGGCAGTGGGGACTGGAGCGTCTGAGGTCCCCCTGCTGTCCGTCAAAAGTCAGGAGGTGGGCCTGGGCGGGACTTCCTGGGAACGTCCCTGGGACCCCAATGAAAGTGGAGGGCAGGAAGGGTGCACTGTCCCTGTCCTCTCTGAGAGGACCCCCTCTGTCCCTTGAGAGTGTCCCCTTCCCCTTTCCATCCCTTCACTCCACTCCTGCCTGTCACTGGGAGTGACAGGTCTGCCATCTCTCTGAGCCCATCTTAAGAGTTGGGGCTTGGAGGGGGGTCTCCGCAAGGCTGGAAGGCCCCAGCCCTCCACAGTGTCATAACATCTGCAGGAAACACTGACCACCACCTGGAGTGCCGTGAATAACGTTTTAAACGTCATTCCTCTCTCAGAAACGCATGTCACAGCATCAAGTGTCACATTTTCTTCCCCTAATTTGAACATACCAGCGAGGGATTCATTATTTCCAGTTTGATTTCATTCAATCAGTGACAACTCAGGGGCCTTTTGTCTTTTTTTTTTTTTTTTTTTTTTTTTTTTTTCCCTTAAAGGTACTGTTGGAGACTTTCGGATGCGGTCCTTCTTCTGCTTAAATTACTGAATCAAAAGACCTTG